>JADLZK010011202.1:0-217447 GCA_015847255.1 Hyparrhenia diplandra
GCTCCGCCAAAGGAGCCAGAGACATCGGGCTCGAGCTCGGTGGGAGAAGGGATGGAAGGCAGAGCGAGATGGAATGAATCGCGAGAGACGAGCCATACGGGAGCAATAAACGCATAGTAGATCCTGACAGACGGCCCCTCCACGGGTGTGCACTATGACCCCGACAGGACGGCCCCACCACCACGCGCATTTGTAGCTGAAGTGGCTTCTCTTTCACGTAGTAATACTATTCAATCGGCCAAAATCAGCCCGAGCGACTTTACTTGGGCGCCCAATTTTTCGCTACGATTTTTACAGCGCCCGAGCCTTTACAAAAACTCAAAAATTTTACCCGCCTCGTCGCGAGGTGGGATTCATTTCGATCGGGGTGTTTGGTTCCTAGCCACACTCCTCCTCACGAGCGACTCTAGGGTTTCCGAGCCGCCTCATCGCCCCCGCGCCCACCACCGGCGCATCCGCGCCATTCAAGCCGACGCCGCTTCCGCCAGCGACCTCCTCCTCCGACGGCTTCTTCCTCCACGGGCGCCGGCCGGCCATTCTAGGGTTTGATATCTAGCCCATCAATCTTGTTTGTGCCCTACCGTTTCTTGAACTACGATTTGTTAGATTCCACTATTCCCGAACTACCTTTTTTGTTTTTCCGTGATCCGCGGCCTCCGAAGCCCCGTTTCGCTGCGTTTAATATATAGTATTCTCGTAAGTGAGAGAGAATAAGCTGAAACAAGATGAAGCAAGCACAAGCGAAATGTGTCGACTAGTCCTCACATACTTGCCTATTACGCACAAAATTGAACTATAATTTTACCCTCATAATATGGATATAATTGAGTTGTACATACCGAACTTGACACCTCACCGCTACTGTGCCTTTGCCGCTACTATATATAACTACAATGTTGTTGTTATCCATCGCCGCTTATTTTCTTTATAGATGAATATGCGTGCTCAAGTAAACACGATCGCCTGTAGAGTACTATGGTATCTTGTCATACAAAAATGTGCATATTAAATGAACCGCCACGAAACTATAGTTTCTTTTTATACTCCACTATTCCCGAACTACCTTTTTTTTTGGTGATACGTGCCCCCGAGAGCCTGTTCGCTTGTTTAATAGTATCCCTGTGAGAGAATAAGCTGAAACAAGATGAAGCAAGATTGCAAGAACAAGTTTAACAAAGGCTCTCATCTACTCCTCATACACGCCTATTACTGAATTGAATCAGTATAATCAGTATCCTCGGATGGATGTATTGAGTTGTACATACCGAACTTGACACTGGCTACTACATTAATGTTGTTACCTTTGTGTTTTTGTTTTAGGAGACTACAACTACTCTTTGCTATTTTCTTTATAGATAAATATACATGCTCAAGAACAATGATCGCTCCTATTAAATGAAATGTTACTAAACCGCAGTTTGTCTATACTATTCTATTCCCGAACTACATTTCATTTATTTTGTGTTCTCGCGGACTCACAGGGTTCTTGTAGTCCTAATAGACCGCCTATTGCAGAATTGAACTCGTATAATATTAGCCTCACATGGATACTTCGCTGATTTCCATCCAACAAACAGGCATCAACGCGCCATCCTGTCGCCTGAATTTTTCAAACCGCCACGAAGTGAGGAAAGGTGATAATTCTCGCCGCTTATTTTCTTCATAGATGAATACACAAGATCGAGAACACTAACCCGCTCCGGCGGGAAAGTACTACTACTATCTTGTCTTACAAAAATTTTCCTGCTAAACGAACTATTGCTAAACTACAGTTTGTTTATATTCTTCTATTCCTGAACTACTTCCTCCGCTTCAGTTTGTAAGTCGCTTTGACTTTTTTGGTACATCCATTTAGCTATGTATCTAGATACAATAATATGCCTGGATACATAGCAAAATGGACGAACCAAAAAAGCCAAAGCGACTTACAATTTGGAACGGAGGGAGTGCAATTTTTTTGTGATCCGTGCCTCTCTCCATTAGAGTGGCTATTTTTTACGGTGGTTCGCCAAACTTAACGCAACCCTCCTCCTTTACCCGGGTTTGGGACCTCTGTTCGGTGACGGTTACTTAGTGATTTCCATCCAACGGTACGGCATCAACGCATCATCCGGTGTCGCCTGAATTTTTGGTCCACCGTGAAGTGAGGAAAGGTGATAATTTCGCCGCTTATTTTCTTCATAGATGAATACAAAAGCTTGAGAACACTAATCGGCTGCCAAGTACTACTACTATCTTGTCTTACAAAAATTTCCTACTAAACGAAGTGTTGCTAAACTACGGTTTGTTTATATTCATCTATTCCCTCGAACTACTTCTTCCATTTCAGTTTGTAGAAGTCGCTTTTGACTTTTTTGGTACATCCATTTAGCTATGTATCTAGATACAATAGTATGCCTGGATATATAGCAAAATGGATAAAACCAAAAAGTCAAAGTAACTTACAATTTGGAACGGAGGGAGTGCAATTTTTGTGATCTGGGCCTCTCGTGGATTGTGTAGTCCTTACAGGCGCCTATTACCTAATTGAATCAGTATAATATTAGGGCCTTGCTAATTTCGGTGACTAAAATTTTCAAACTTTTCAAAGCGACAAAGCTTTTTTTTTTATAATGGATGAGAAAACATCCGGCCTCTACATCCGAGGATGTACACAAAAAAAGATTATTACAAGTAGTGGATAAAAAGGTAGAGCAAAACAAGTCTAAAAAATGTATAAAGAGAACTAAAGCAAATGATAAATGTGCTTCCACCCTCTATAGCGAAACTCCAAAGTAATGACTTTTCACTTCTAGTTTTCACAAGCTAATTAGCGAGAGTGTGTTCTTGTCTTGTTCATCACGCCGCAACTAGGCTCGCAACGCGACCAATACGCTCATCCTAAAAATAACCTTCGACAACGAGAAAACTTTCATTTTGTTAAAGATAATATCATTTCGACAATGGGCAAATGGCCCAAAGATATAGCCGTGGACGCCAACCCAAATCAAGTTTCTAATCCTTTTTATTCGATTAGTAAGCCATGTACCAAACATATGGCTTATGTAGATCTAGGGCCGGTTTAGGCCAAGTAGCATAAAAGATGATCCTCCATACCGTGACGGACAATCTAGGAAAATGTGTTGGATGGTCTCATTCATATTACAACCAACACATTTCGGCTTCCTTTCGGTTTTCCTAGTGAGGAAAGGCGATAATTCTGCCGCTTATTTTCTTCATAGATGAATACACAAGCTCAAGAACAGCGAAAGAGAACCTGTCGCAAAAGTACTACTACTATCTTGTCTTACAAAAATTTCCTACTAAACGAACATTTGCTAAACTACGGTTTGTTTATATTCATCTATTCCTGAACTACTTCTTCCATTTTCAGTTTGTAAGTCACTTTTGACTTTTGGTACGTCCATTTAGCTATGTATCTAGATACAATAATATGCCCGGATATATAGCAAAATGGACGAACCAAAAAAGTCAAAAGCGAATTTACAATTTGGAACGGAGGGAGTGCAATTTTTGTGATCAGGCCCAACGTGGATTGTGTAGTCCTTACAGCATCCTCCGGTATTGGGATTCGCTGTGAATTGAACGTATAATATTAGGGCCTTGCTAATTTAGCCGCCAGAAGTGAGTGACTGAAATTTTCAAATTTTCTTCATAGATCAAAGAACGAATAAGCTTTTTTAGATAATGGATAAGAAAAACATCCCGCCTACATCCGAGGATGTACATCCGCTATTATTACAAGTAGTGGATAAAAAAAGGTATTGCAAAACAAGTCTCTAAAACAAGATAAAGAGAACTAAAGCAAATGATAAATGTGCTTCCACCCTCTATAGGAAACTCCAAAGTAATCACTTTTCACTTCTAGTTTTTCGCTAATTAGCTAATTAGAGTGTGTTCTTGTCTTGTTCATCACGCTACAACTAGGCTCGAGATCGCAGCCAATAGGCTCATCCGAAAATTACCTTCGACAACGAGAAAACTTTCATTTTGTTAAAGATAATATCGCTTCGACACATAGCCAAATGGCCCAAGCATATAGTCGTGACGCCAACCCAAATCAAGTTTCTAATCCTTTTATTCGATTAGTAAGCCATGTACCAAACATATGGCTTATGTAGATCTAGGCTGGTTTAGGCCAAGAGCATAAAAGATGATCCTCCATACCGTTTTTGAATACGGACAATCTAGGAATAGGTGTTGATGGTCTCATTCATATTACAACCAACACATTTGTGGCTTCCTTTCGTTTTTCCTAGTGAGGAAAGGCGATAATTCTCGCTGCTTGTTTTCTTCATAGATGAATACACAAGCTCAAGAACACCGACCGCGCCTGTCGAGTACAACTATCTTGTCTTACAAAAATTTTCCTACTAAACGAACTGTTGCTAAACTACGCTTTGTTTATATTCTTCTATTCCTGAACTACTTCCTTCTTCAGTTTGTAAAGTCGCTTTTGACTTTTTGGTACATCCATTTAGCTATGTATGTAGATACAATAATATGCCCGGATACATAGCAAAATGGACGAACCAAAAAGTCAAAGCGACTTACAATTTGGAACGGAGGGAGTGCAATTTTTGTGATCTCATTGCCTCTCGTGGATTGTGTAGTCCTTACTGCACGCCTATTACGTAATTGAACTATATAATATTAGGGCCTTGCTAATTTCCGTGTGACTGAAATTTTCAAATCTGTTCAGCGCTTTAAGCTTTTTTTTTAGATAATGGATAAGAAAAACATCCCGCCTCTACATCCGAGGATGTACATGTACCATTTATTACAAGTAGTGGATAAAAAGGTAGAGCAAAACAAGTCTCTAAAACAGATAAAGAGAACTAAAGCAAATGATAAATGTGCTTCCACCCTCTATAGGGAAACTCCAAAGTAATCACTTTTCACTTCTAGTTTTCTGCTAATTAGCGAGAGTGTGTTCTTGTCTTGTTCATCACGCTGAATCGGGCTCGCATCGCAGCCAATAGGCTCATCTGAAAAATTACCTTCGACAACGAGAAAACTTTCATTTTGTTAAAGATAATATCGTTTCGACGGCGCCAAATGGCCAAAGCATATAGTCGTGGACGCCAACCCAAATTAAGTTTCTAATCCTTTTATTCTCGATTAGTAAGCCATGTACCAAACATATGGCTTATGTAGATCTAGGTCGGTTTAGGCCAAGAGCATAAAAGATGATCCTCCATACCGTTTTTTGAATACGGACAATCTAGGAATAGGTGTTGGATGGTCTCGATTCATATTACAACCAACACATTTGTGGCTTCCTTTCCGCTTTTTCCTAGTGAGGAAAGGCGATAATTCTGCCGCTTTTTTATTTTTCTTCATAGATGAATACACAAGCTCAAGAACACCGACGCTTCTGTCGAGTACAACTATCTTGTCTTACGTAAATTTTCCTACTAAACGAACTGTTGCTAAACTACGTTTGTTTATATTCTTCTATTCCTGAACTACTTCCTCCGCTCGGTTTGTAAGTCGCTTTGACTTTTTGGTACATCCATTTAGCTATGTATGTAGATACAATAATATGCCTAGATACATAGCAAAATGGACTAACCAAAAAAAAAGTCAAAGCGAATTTTTACAATTTGGAACGGAGGGAGTGCAATTTTTTTATGATCTCGTGCCTCGAAGGGATTGTGTCCATTAGAGTGGCTATTTTTACGCCGGTTCTCCAAACTTAACGCCAACTCCTCCTCCTTTACCCCGGTTTGGGACCTCTCGCTCAGTGACCAAGCTTTTTCAGATGATTTCCATCCAAAAAATCCGCATCAATCCGTGTCGCCTCGAATTTTCGGCCACCGTGAAGTGAGGAAAGGTGATAACAAGCCGCTTATTTTCTTCATAGATGAATACACAAGCTTGAGAACACTAACGTTCGTCCTCTAGTACTACTACTATCTTGTCTTACAAAAATTTCCCACTAAACGAACTGTTGCTAAACTACGAGGTTGTTTATATTCCTCTATTCCTGAACTACTTCTTCCGTTTCAGTTTCAATGTCGCTTTTGACTCATTTTTTGGTACATCCATTTAGCTATGTATCTAGATACAATAATATGCCCGGATATATAACAAAATGGACAAAACCAAAAAGTCAAAGCGACTTACAATTTGGAACGGGAGTGCAATTTTTGTGATCTCGTGCCTCGTGGATTGTGTAGTCCTCACGCAGCATTGCCTATTACAGTAATTGAATCGTATAATATTAGGGCCTTGCTAACTTCCGTTGACTGAAATTTTCAAATCGTTTCGATGGCTTTAAGCTTTTTTTTAGATAATGGATGAGAAAAACATCCGCCTCTACATACGAGGATGTACACGGCCGCTTATATTACAAGTAGTGGATAAAAAGGTAGAGCAAAACAAGTCTTTAAAACAGATAAAGAGAACTAAAGCAAATGATAAATGTGCTTCCACCCTCTATAGGGAAACCCAAAGTAAACACTTTTCACTTCTAGTTTTCTCGCTAATTAGCGAGAGTGTGTTCTTGTCTTGTTCATCAAGCCGCAATCGGGCTCAAGCATCGCGACCCAATAGGCTCATCTAAAAATTACCTTCGACAACGAGAAAACTTTCATTTTGTTAAAGATAATATCGTTTCGACAAATACTAAATGGCCCAAAGATATAGCCGCGGACGCCAACCCAAATCAAGTTTCTAATCCTTTTATTCGACTAGTAAGCCATGTACCAAACATATGGCTTATGTAGATCTAGGCTAGTTTAGGCCAAGAGCATAAAAGATGATCCTCCATACCGTTTGGAATACGGACAATCTAGGAAAATGTGTTGGTTGGTCTCATTCATATTACAACCAACACATTTTCGGCTTCCTTTCCGATTTTTCCTAGTGAGGAAAGGCGAGAATTTGGCCGCTTATTTTCTTCATAGATGAATACACAAGCTCAAGAACACCGACCGGCTGCCGAAAGTACTACTACTATCTTGTCTTACAAAAATTTCCTACTAAACGAAACCGCTTTGCTAAACTACGGTTTGTTTATATTCATCTATTCCTGAACTACTTCTTCCATTTCAGTTTGTAAGTCACTTTGACTTTTTGGTACATCCATTTAGCTATGTATCTAGATACAATAATATGCCCGGATATATAGCAAAATGGACGAACCAAAAAGTCAAAGCGACTTACAATTTGGAACGGAGGGAGTGCAATTTTTTGTGATTCGTGCCTCGTGGATTGTGTAGTCCTCACGCATCGCCTATTACGTAATTGAATCGTATAATATTAGGGCCTTGCTAATTTCGTGTGACTCAAATTTTCAAATCTGTTCAGCGACGAAGCATTTTTTTTAGATAATGGATAAGAAAAACATCCCGCCTCTACATCCGAGGATGTACCACGACCATTTATTACAAGTAGTGGATAAAAGGTAGAGCAAAACAAGTCTCTAAAACAGTATAAAGAGAACTAAAGCAAATGATAAATGTGCTTCCACCCTCTATAGGGAAACTCCAAAGTAATCACTTTTCACTTCTAGTTTTCTCGCTAATTAGCTTAGAGTGTGTTCTTGTCTTGTTCATCACGCCGCAATCGGGCTCAAGATCGCAGCAGCCAATAGGCTCATCCGAAAATTACCTTCGACAACGAGAAAACTTTCATTTTGTTAAAGATAATATCGTTTCGACAAAGCGCCAAATGGCCAAGCATATAGCCGTGGACGCCAACCCAAATCAAGTTTCTAATCCTTTTATTCTCGATTAGTAAGCCATGTACCAAACATATGGCTTATGTAGATCTAGGCTGGTTTAGGCAAAGTAGCATAAAAGATGATCCTCCATACCGCTTTTGAATACGGACAATCTAGGAATAGGTGTTGGATGGTCCGATTCATATTACAACCAACACATTTGTGGCTTCCTTTCCAGCTTTTCCTAGTGAGGAAAGGCGATAATTCGGCCGCTTATTTTCTTCATAGATGAATACACAAGCTCAAGAACATCGACGCTTCCTCGAAAGTACAACTATCTTGTCTTACAAAAATTTTCCTACTAAACGAAACTGTTGCTAAACTACGTTTGTTTATATTCTTCTATTCCCGAACTACTTCCTCCGCTTGTTTGTAAGTCGCTTTGACTTTTTGGTACATCCATTTAGCTATGTATGTAGATACAATAATATGCCTAGATACATAGCAAAATGGACGAACCAAAAAGTCAAAGCGACTTACAATTTGGAACGGAGGGAGTGCAATTTTTATGATCGTGCTCTATCCATTGCCTCCGTCCATTAGAGTGGCTATTTTTTCGCTCAGGTGACCAAGCTACTGGTTCTCCAAACTTAACGCAACTCTCTGTGAAGTGAGGAATTTTACGGTTTGGGACCGAAGCTCAAGAAGGTGACCAAGCTACTGAGTACTGATTTCCATCCAACTAAACGAAGCTAATCAACGGTGTCGCCTGAATTTTTTTAATACTACTTGAAGTGAGGAAAGGTGATGTTATCCATTTAGCTATGTATCTATTTTCTTCATAGATGAATACACAAGCTTGAGAACACTAATGCAATTTTTTGTGATCTGTGCCCCTCTTCAATAGAGTGGCTATTTTTTACGGGAAAGTCCAAACTACTACTATCTTGTCTTACAAAAAAATTTCCCACTAAACGAACTATTGCTAAACTATATGGTTATTTATATTCCTCTATTCCCTGAACTACTTTTACGTTAAACTGAAAATTACAGCTTTGTTTATATTATCTATTAGAAAACTTCTTCATTTTGACTTTTTGGTACATCCATTTAGCTATGTATCTAGATACAATAATATGCCCGGATATATAACAAAATGGACAAACCAAAAAAAAGTCAAAGCGACTTACAATTTGGAACGGCGGGAGTGCAATTTTTTGTGATCCGTGCCTCTCGTGGATTGTGTAGTCCTCACAGGCCTATTATAGAATTGAATCAGTATAATATTAGGGCCTTGCTAACTTCCGGTTGACTGAAATTTTCAAACTTTTCAGCGAATAGGCTTTTTTTTTTTTAGATAATGGATGAGAAAAACATCCGCCTCTACATCCGAGGATGTACACAACAGCCATATATTACAAGTAGTGAATAAAAAGGTAGAGCAAAACAAGTCTTTAAAAATGATAAAGAGAACTAAAGCAAATGATAAATGTGCTTCCACCCTCTATAGGGAAACTCCAAAGTAAACACTTTTCACTTCTAGTTTTCTCGCTAATTAGCGAGTGTGTTCTTGTCCAGTTCATCAAGCCGCAATCGGGCTTCATCCGCAGCCAATAGGCTCATCCGAAAATTACCTTCGACAACCAGAAAACTTTCATTTTGTTAAAGATAATATCGTTTCGACAAATACTAAATGGCCCAAAGATATAGCCGTGGACGCCAACCCAAATCAAGTTTCTAATCCTTTTATTCTGATTAGTAAGCCATGTACCAAACATATGGCTTATGTAGATCTAGGCTAGTTTAGCCAAGTAGCATAAAAGATGATCCTCCATACCGTTTTCGAATACGGACAATCTAGGAAAATGTGTTGGATGGTCTCATTCATATTACAACCAACACATTTTCGGCTTCCTTTCCGTTTTTCCTAGTGAGGAAAGGCGATAATTCTCGCCGCTTATTTTCTTCATAGATGAATACATGTGCAAGAACGAGAATCGACGCCTCGCCGAGTACTACTACTATCTTGTCTTACAAAATTTTCCTACTAAACTAAATGTTGCTAAACTACGTTTGTTTATATTCATCTATTCCTCGAACTACTTCTTCCATTTTCCTTTTGTAAGTCACTTTGACTTTTTGGTACATCCATTTAGCTATGTATCTAGATACAATAATATGCCCGGATATATAGCAAAATGGACGAACCAAAAAAGTCAAAAGCGATTTTTACAATTTGGAACGGAGGGAGTGCAATTTTTGTGATCTCGTGCCTCTCGTGGATTGTGTAGTCCCTACAAGCATCGCCTATTCAGAGTTGAATCAGATAATATTAGGGCCTTGCTAATTTCGGTTTGTGACTGAAATTTTCAAATGTTCAGCGATGTTAAGCTTTTTTTAGATAATGGATAAGAAAAACATCCCGCCTCTACATCCGAGGATGTACACACCCGTTATTACAAGTAGTGGACAAAAAGGTAGAGCAAAACAAGTCTCTAAAACATAGATAAAGAGAACTAAAGCAAATGATAAATGTGCTTCCACCCCTCTATAGGGAAACTCCAAAGTAATCACTTTTCACTTCTAGTTTTCTCGCTAATTAGCGTAGAGTGTGTTCTTGTCTTGTTCATCACGCGCAATCGGGCTCGCATCGCAGCCCAATAGGCTCATCCTGAAAAAATTACCTTCGACAACGAGAAAACTTTCATTTTGTTAAAGATAATATCATTTCGACAATACGCCAAATGGCCCAAAGATAGCAAAATGGACGCCAACCCAAATCAAGTTTCTAATCCTTTTTATTCTCGATTAGTAAGCCACGTACCAAACATATGGCTTATGTAGATCTAGGCTGGTTTAGGCCAAGAGCATAAAAGATGATCCTCCATACCGTTTTTGAATACGGACAATCTAGGAATAGGTGTTGGATGGTCTCGATTCATATTACAATCTACACATTTGGCTTCCTTTCCGCTTTTTCCTAGTGAGGAAAGGCGATAATTTCTGCCGCTTATTTTCTTCATAGATGAATACACAAGCTCAAGAACACCGGACCGCTTCCGCCGAAAGTACAACTATCTTGTCTTACAAAAATTTTTCCTACTAAACGAATTGTTGCTAAACTACGGTTTGTTTATATTCTTCTATTCCTCGAACTACTTCCTAAAATTCAGTTTTTAAGTCGCTTTTGACTTTTTTTGGTACATCCATTTAGCTATGTATGTAGATACAATAATATGCCCGGATACATAGCAAAATGGACGAACCAAAAAGTCAAAGTGACTTACAATTTGGAACGGAGGGAGTGCAATTTTTGTGATCTGTGCCTCTCGTGGATTGAGTAGTCCCCACTGCATCGCCTATTATAGAATTGAATCAGTATAATATTAGGGCCTTGCTAATTTCCGTGTGACTGAAATTTTCAAACTATTCAGCGACGAAGCTTTTTTTTTTAGATAATGGATGTGAAAAACATCCGCCTCTACATCCGAGGATGTACAAAGCCAATTATTACAAGTAGTGGATAAAAAGGTAGAGCAAAACAAGTCTCTAAAATAGATAAAGAGAAATAAAGCAAATGATAAATGTGCTTCCACCCTCTATAGGGAAACTCCAAAGTAAACACTTCTAGTTTTTTTCGCTAATTAGCGAGAGTGTGTTCTTGTCTTGTTCATCACGCCGCAATCGGGCTCGCATCGCAGCCAATAGGCTCATCCGAAAAATTACTTTCGACAACGAGAAAACTTTCATTTTGTTAAAGATAATATCGTTTCGACAAATGGCCAAATGGCCCAAAGATATAGCCGGACGCCAACCCAAATCAAGTTTCTAATCCTTTTATTCTCGATTAGTAGGCCATGTACCAAACATATGGCTTATGTAGATCTAGGCTGGTTTAGGCCAAGAGCATAAAAGATGATCCTCCATACCATTTTCGAATACGGACAATCTAGGAAAAGGTGTTGATGGTCTCATTCATATTACAACCAACACATTTTCGCTTCCTTTCCATTTTTTTTTCCTAGTGAGGAAAGGCGATAATTCGCCGCTTATTTTCTTCATAGATGAATACACATGCTCAAGAACACCGACCGCTTTCCGCCGAAAGTACTACTACTATCTTGTCTTACAAAAATTTTCCTACTAAACGAACGTTGCTAAATTATAGTTTGTTTATATTCTTCTATTCCTCGAACTACTTCCTCCGTTTGTAAAAGTCGCTTTTGATTTTTTTGGTACATCCATTTAGCTATGTATCTAGATACAATAATATGCCCGGATACATAGCAAAATGGACAAACCAAAAAGTCAAAGTTTAATTTTTACAATTTGGAACGGAGGGAGTGCAATTTTTTTGTGATTTGTGCCTCTCGTCCATTCGAGAGTGGCTATTTTTTACGCCGGTTCTCCAAACTTAACGCAACCCTCCTCCTTTACCCGGGTTTGGGACCTCTTTAGGTGACCAAGCTACTTGCTGATTTCCATCCAACAACAGGCATCAACGGTGTCGCCTCGAATTTTCGGGCCGCCAGAAGTGAGGAAAGGTGATAATTTCGCCGCTTATTTTTTTTCATAGATGAATACACAAGCTTGAGAACACTAATCGCCCTCTGTTGAGTACTACTACTATCTTGTCTCTAAAAATGTATAAAGAGAACTAAAGTAAATGATAAAGAGAACTAAAGCAAAACAAGTCTCTAAAAAATGATAAAGAGAACTAAAGCAAATGATAAATGTGCTTCCACCCTCTATAGGGAAACTCCAAAGTAATCACTTCTAGTTTTTTCGCTAATTAGCGAGAGTGTGTTCTTGTCCCGTTCATCACGCCGCAATCGGGCTCAAGCATCGCAGCCAATAGGCTCATATGAAAATAACCTTCGACAACGAAAAACTTTCATTTTGTTAAAGATAATATCATTTCGACAACGCCAAATGGCCCAAAGATATAGCCGTGGACGCCAACCCAAATCAAGTTTCTAAACCTTTTATTCGATTAGTAAGCCATGTACCAAACATATGGCTTATATAGATCTAGGGCTGGTTTAGGCCAAGAGCATAAAAAGATGATCCTCCATACCGTTTTTCGAATACGGACAATCTAGGAAAAGGTGTTGATTATCTCATTCATATTACAACCAACACATTTCTGGCTTCCTTTCCAGCTTTTTCGACATTTTATTTGTTCTCGCCGCCTCGGTGGTTTGTTTAGTCCTCATAAGAAAGCCTATTAGAATTGAACTATCTAATTTTATCCTCACATGGATATTTTCGGTTGTAGATACCGAACTTGACACCCGAAAGTGTTACTATAATGTTGTTATCTCAGGTGGTTTTGTCATAGGAAACCGCAACTACCGGCCGCTTATTTTATTTATAGAGATGAATATACGTGCTCAAGATAGAACAATGATCGCACCTTTTCCTCGCCCCTAGAACCGCCGGTGAAGCTTTGTCGTGTGTGCCGGCCGTTGACGACGCCGAAAATGGTAAGTCGCAGCCTATGTGATATACAAACCCTACTTATTGTTAGCTTTTTGCTTAGTGCTAGCCGTTGACTTCTCTCGTGTAACCTAAATCTGCTTGATGTAGGTGTCTCATGGCACATTTACAACATCATCCGCAACAAAACAACTTATTCTCTAGAGGATGGCCGGAGAGCTACATATGAAGAGACAGAGCAAGAGATAGATGATGGTACCACGGGGGGCAAGAGAGAGATGATGGTACCACGTGGGGGTGCTCGGGATTTTTTATCGGAGAGGGCAGCCATCCGCTTTCCAAAGGCGAAAAGCGGAGGGTCGTGACACACACAAGGTGGCCGAAGGCAAGATAGTTGTCACGGCGCCAAGCCGAATGGGTTTCCCAATCGAGAAGGTGGCCATGCTAAGAATGAAGAGACTTGCTGGTCCGATTGCTAGACAAAAGGTCCCCTTGCTCACATATTCAGTCTCTTCCTTAAGCCGCGCAACAAAGGAATTGTTATTTGAGAACGTGTCCGTAATTCATTGGAGTTTGTAGGCAACTTAAGGCGCATAGCATATATGAAGTCGCGGGCGTCAAGAGGGCAAAAGTTTTAGGACCTTCAAAAGCTTATCTAGTGCGGAATTACGCCATGAAGGGGTTGGATGCCACGGTGAAGCACCCATACATAACCAAGGACGATTGGGCAGCTTTCGTTGAAGCCGTAAGAGCAAGCAAAGAGGCACGCAACAAGTGAGAGATACAAGCGGCTTAGGGAGAAGAACAAGCATGACCACCGCCGGGTACAGGAGGTTATGAGGCAAAGTTCGAAGTGTGGGAGAAGGAGGACACTTACTTACTCCACAATAGCATCAAGAATCCTTGGCATGAATTTCCAAAGTGAACCGCGCCGGCATTTTTTGCGCGTGCACGGTACGTGCGTTGGCCGTGGTCGTAATAAGGCCGCAATTGTTTGGTCGTGAAGAGTCTCGGCCTTTATCCGAGAAGGTTTTAGAGAAGACCGCCCCGTGCTTCTTTCCGAGGGCACCGGTGTAAGGGAAAGAGATATGCTCACAGAGGTCCCCGGCACCCCAAAGCGCATGGCATGTGCGTGGTATGTCTAGTATGACCGGGTTGAAGTTTTGGCCGGCTTGTGCCGACATGTACGTAAAGAGGAAGTCTCCGTGTGTGTTGGCCGAAGCATATAGAGAAGAGTTTGGACCTCAACTAGATGAGCTCACGCCTAAGGTGGCGGCGTTGGAATCAGGAGGACATGGTTCATCGGCCGCCAACACCCCTAGCCTTGTAGGTGGTGTGAAGAGCAAATGCAGCATGCGAGAAGCCGATTCGGGCGGATGCCGCAGCTTGAGATACTTTCCACGCCAGCACCATGTACCCTTTGCAAAGTG
This sequence comes from Hyparrhenia diplandra, assembly GCA_015847255.1. Lineage (NCBI taxonomy): Eukaryota > Viridiplantae > Streptophyta > Magnoliopsida > Poales > Poaceae > Hyparrhenia > Hyparrhenia diplandra. The sequence continues at coordinate 14,539 of JADLZK010011202.1, forward strand.
AAGACTCGAGGTTATCCGGGTTGAGGTAGCAAGGGGAATGGTATACCCGAATCAACTACATCTTAAAGGTCAACCAATACGGAAGGACATTCTATTGTTTTTATTGATCATGTAACCCCGGTTTTGAGGCTACACTATCGGATCCGCCGACAAAGTAGATTAAGGCTCTTGACAAAGCTATGTGTAAGATGATCCGCTGGAGCGAGCCCGCCTTATCAGTAGCATTCCTAAAGCTCTCTTTACCGCCCCAAAACCTCTTGTGCCTACTCGCCGCCTCAATGAAAGTCAATCTAAAGGACCGTATGACACGCAGCCTTAAATGGGAATGACAAAGAATGATCGAGTCCCTCTCAGCCGCAATGGATGGGAATGCGCGACTTGCTCGCATGCCAATGACTTCCGGTCGAGTGCCTTGCAGAGTGAGTGCATCGGCTAACGATGTGGAAACCGGCTCGCAAGGCAAGGATGATGACGGGATTGCCTCGCAGTCGCGTAGGGCCGAGAATGCGGGGGAGTGGCTCGCGATGACAAGAATGTCCCAGAGTGCCTCTCGAGTGCAAACGCGAGTCGCCGCATGACGAGAATCAAGCATGGCTCAACAGCCAGACGGCAAGGTCCAAACAAGCATGTTTCGTGCAAGAAGCATGGAGGTCCAAACAAGAATGTACAAGAAGTAGTGCTTCACTTGGAGTTCTCGCGACTCGCACGTGTTTCCATTCGCTGAATAACCACCGTGGTTTCATATGTTTGCAAAGCAAGGCCGCAAACCGATGAAAAGACATGTGGGTTCTACACGCCCACCACTTCCTCGGGCCGCGATGAAACAAGTTCATCTCGACCGCCATGAGGTAACTCGGAAGTGCAGCTCCATCATGTGCCTACCTTTGTTTGGCAATAAAGACCATGTGTACAACAAACACTTATGCCTACCTTTCTTTGTATTAGATTTCGATTTGTCCGAAATTCGATTAATTTGGAGGATATTAGAGAGGAGATCGCCAAGTTTGTTATGGAAGAGATCATCGCCCCTCGAAGGCGTAGTATTCATTTCGCGGAACCGTGAGTTCTTCGTTTCCCTTTGCCGCATGACGATCATCGTGGATACATGTATTTGAACCGTGTTATTTGTGTTGTGAACAATTTGTGTGGCGTGCCCCGAACAACCGGGTATGTCCGTGTGAAGAACATTCCGAGATACACATGAATTTTTAGAGATACACATGAATTTTTAAGAAATACACATGAATTTTCCATGCCGCAGCGCCCGCCATTTGTTTGTGATCGGACTGTGTACGCCTCTAGTCTCGCGACAAGATGCACACCATCTTAACCCGTCTGTAATAACTGAATAAGTACGTAACCACCGCTGCTAACGAAGCGCCCGTGGGTTTCGAATAGTTCCCCGCGTGAATCCGGCCTCGTAATATCTAAATTATTAACGACAAGTGTTTCCGGCGCGTCTGCGGAACCACCGCCTCGTAGTCTCGGCGCCGGTTTTTGTCGAGCACCGTAAACACGCCTGAAATAGAAACCTCGACGCATACATGCGAAAGGGACACGATTCGTAATTTCGTAGCGACGCCGAGCATCCGCTACAAGCGCCCGAAAAATGCGGAACAGCTATACGAAAAAAATCGCGTCAGAACTAAGAGAAAGCTACAGACGTATGATAAAAATGAACATCCGTAAAAGGGTTACGGAACTACCGACAGTAATCTACGCACGATTCAGAATGAAGGTAAAACCATAGATTACCTGGTTTGGCATATGTCCAGAATTTCGCCCCCCATATGCCGGGTTATCGCCCCGCGACGGGTTCAGATTTTACTAATGCTTTGCGACACGGTTCACCGGTCGGGCCTCGTGCTGTACCCGCATAAAGCGCTGCGGTACGCCGCGACGCTGCCCGACATGCGCCGCCATTGTTACGCACGCAGTTTTGTAAAATGGGTCAGGCGGCCGGGCTTCTACGCAGATGTCGCTAACGGGCGCCACTACTTTGACGCGTACGCCGATTGCCGATGCCGCTGGTGCGGACGCTTCCAGAGGTTTGGCCGATCTTAGGAAATCATGTTCAGAGATACCGTGAGACCACGCCGAGCAAATCCCCGTGACACGAGGCGTTCCACGGCGCTGTGTGTAACAAGGGCTCACTACAGACGGGAAGTTTGAGACGCCACGAAATCCCGCCTCAGATTAAAGCTCGCTGCGACGCCGCTACGGACAGTGTCCGAAAGTCGACATTTAGAGACCTAATAAGCGACAAAGGCCGGCTGACATGATCAGAGAAGCCCTCAACACACGATCAGAGGCCTTTTTTTACATAGTGGATGTCATGACATATAGCTATGAGAGCTATCTGTCAGCATATAATGAATGCATTCGGTAGACATGTACAAAGATGTAATGTAATAACAGTTGCCGAATGATCATAGAAGACATGTTTGAACAAGTAAAGTCGATCATCATGATATGACATCATAAAGTTCTATTGCATGGATCGAATTAATTGACAACATGGAACATAAGCTGGGTAACTCATAAATATAAATCTAATCTAAATGACACATGCATAGGTTTCATCCAACTAGTCCGCCGCGACGCCTAGCCTTCCTAAACCCGCCGAGCTTAAACCCTTGCAAGCTAATCCACCGCATGATACCACTTGCTATAGATCTAAAACCACTTACCACAACTAGATCAATCCACCGCATAATACAATCTAACCATGACAAGCTAAAAGCACGCATACATCTAAATAGATCTATAAATACTCATTACTCGTTGAGGCGTGTATGCATAGACAAGTAAAGCACATATGCAAACCTAATCTAAAGCAAAGCCGTAGATCTATCCCGATCAGTCCTAACAAAGAATCCACCGCATGATACATCGCAACAAGCTAATCCACCGCGATGATACCACTTGCCGGACTTAATCGTTTCTAAACCCTCTTCATCCTAACAGCTATCCACCGCATGATACACCGCAACAAGCTAATCCATCGCATGATACGGCTTGCCGGACTAGACTCTAACGATAGGTAGACTCACACATGCAAGATACAAGTAAACACATAATCGCATTTGGCAAGCTTGCCGAATTAGGGTCCATGAAGAAGGAACTCACACATAAAACCTTAGCCCGCCGCACGATTCATGACTAAACGCGTGCATTTAACCCAAGAACATGTAACAACTTAGATTGATTTAAGCTCGGCTATGATAAGCGAGATAGATCTAATGACAAAACTAGTGATGAACATTGGAAGTATTGATGACATCTAGATCTAACAAAAGATAAAGCCGAACCGTATCAATCTAAATTGGGCAAAAGTGTGTGCAATCATAATAAAAGTAATAAATAAGAGAAAGCATGCACCACTTGGTAACTTAATGAATTCACCGAATTGCCAAATCCGATGAAGCCGATAACTAGCTCTAAGCTAGACCTTAGCCCGCCGCACGACTCATGATCTAACAAAGAACCCTCTTGCCCCATAGCCTAAATCCGCCGCGACGATACTAAGCATGGTAACAAGACTACTTGCAACATAATCTAAATCCGCCGACGATATCGACATGGTACAAGGTTGCCGGTATTTACGGAGGTCGACGGGTCGATGTATCCCCTCGCAGAGAGATAGATCGACGACACGATTGGACTCGAAGGGTGGCATGGAGCGGGTTGGTTGTATTTGATTTGGGTAGATCGTTTTTACGTTTTGCCGGGGTCTCATATTTATACCCCGGGCTTGACGAGTCCTAACTAATTACGAATAAACATAACTAAAAATATCCGGCTAAGATACATTGTCCTCCAAGTCTTCTCGAGCCTTGAAGCCACACGTGACACGGGCACTTGTCCTCGAATATCTTCTTTGATGCTCCACGCGCTTGCCGAACCATCTCGCCTCCAAATTTCCTTCGGTCTTGGGCCTCATAGCCGAATAGCAGCGGCTTCCCGAATGCCACAGTACCATGGCTGCTGTACTGCTAGCCGAATGACCTTTTTACCGAATTATCATCTGCCGGTCCACTCATCATTCAGGCCTTAGCAATTTTTGGTGTTAACATATGCCCCCTCAATTTTGGAGTAAAAGATGCCTTTTGCTCCGAAATTGACCACACCGCCGAAGTCTTGGGCCAAGCCTTTTACCGGTCAAAAAATAATAAGGTCCAACTAAATCGTGGCTTCTGGAGACTTCCTGTTATACTGTTCGGTCCTTCAGTTGCTTCTTGGAACTCGTGCCTCCGAAATCTCCACCTATGTGAATCGGCAATCAAGTCGCTTCCGCTTCTCAAGATAAGCACCGAACAGATCTTTTGCCTCCTCAAATCTGCCTCTTAGTCTTCTCTTCGTATATAAATACAGGCGAACCCTCTCATCTAATAGCAGCCATCCAGATCTCACTTACATCTCTCAATCTTTTCTTTGCTTCTCTTCAAGACCTGGAGTATCAAATGGCGGATTCGAGCAACAAGCGTCCAGCCGAGTCGGCAGATCTCCGTCCTCCGAAAAGGCCCGCAGTAGAGTAAGTTTATCTCAATCCAACCTCTAACACTCTATCATGTATTTATCAGATCTGATCTTTTATCTAAAAATCTTCAGAGACGATGAGAAGGCTGAACTCCGTCGTCAATTGGAGGCGGCGCGAGCAGCACTCAGGGAAGAAAAAGAAGCCCATCAGGTGACACTCCAAATATTGGAGGATGCAGAAGAGACCATGGTTCGTCTTTACAGAGAACAAGATGCTTCGTAGAGCACACAAAGAACCGTAAATCTTTGCCACTATACCGAAAGCATTTGTCCTTCTATGCTCCTCGCTCTTGAAACATCCTCCTTATTCAATTCTTGCCATTTTCCGGGCATAGCAAGAAAGCTTCGGCCGCATAGTCCATGCCACCGGTGGTTTGATCGTGGAGCTCGAAGAGGACAACCCTCCGTGCCCCCGACCAGATTCGAAGGATCCAACCGGGCTTATGGGCACTTGAGGGCTATCTACAATAGTATTGTAGATTAGAAAAATTTAGTCAATATGTAATGGACTTCGCCCCTCTCCTTTGTCAATAAAGAACCAAATTTGTTTGATCTTTGTGGCCTTGCATCCTTTTTGAATTACATGTAATCCTAATGCCGAATCATCAACTGTCTTTTGTGCCGTAATAATAGTACTACCGAACAAGACCTTAGCCTAATAGATCTTATAAAAATATTTCCTTCCATGACTGTTTCAAAGATTAAAACTAGCTGCCAATCTCCCTCGTCTCTTTTGAAGAAAATCTTAACTCCAAAGAGCATCAACAATAGGTAGTGGTATTGATGGCAACAAAACATGCTAAAGTAGAAAGGAACCAAATTCCACGATTAATTTTTTTTACTAGCTTGAACGATCAATGAAATCCTCCTCTATTCACATGGATCGCTCTTATTTTTATCTCTCTGTCTTTGTAAATATAGATATCTCCACAAAATACTTGATAAATAGAATAATCGAATTATGCTCGACGTCATTATCAACCGAATTCTCAAATAATATTTAAAAATCCAGTTTTCTTAGAAAACTCGCGAACACCGTTCGCCGCGTCATTGAATGTGTCCTACCTTTCCCTTCTCCCAATAAACAAACCAAGGGCAAAAATGTTAGTCCGAGGGAAGGTGAAACGGGTAGCACCGGCTTCTTTAATAAGCAACCTCTCGAAAAAAACATATAATTTTTTAATATCTCGGCCAATCACCTTGTCTCTTACCAAGTATCGGGCTTTATATGTCCTAACGTAGCGAGATTAAAACTACGAAAGTGTAATCAGCAAATTTCTTTCCCTTTTTACCAAGCACCTTTCACTAGTACCAACAATCCCAATGGCGGACAAAGGCAAAGAAGTTGCCGAGGAATCGATAGTCCGTGGTCCTCCACCACCGCTCCATACTCACTTGGGTCGATTTCATTTTCGCAGATCCAATCACCTCTTATCACAATGTACTCTAATCCTTCCGCCTTTTAGCTCGCCAATGCACCCAGATTTCTTGTTTGGTACACAAACGCATTCCAATCCCAATCCCATCGGACTCTTTCGATGAGGATTCACCGCGGATGCGTAAAACTCTTCGCAGCGTTTGCATGAAGAGAAGCGCCGCCGCAGAGGAGCTCCGTGCAGATCCGAAGTGATGAGGCTCTTATGCCGCCGCGTAACGTGAACGCCGTGATGTCTCTCGAGGTCCACATTGGTGGTGAGTCAACCTCAACCTGTTCACATGTTGTTTCTTTTTGGTGAACCGAACATCAATGCATTCTTTCGAGCTTTCCGCGCGCGCCACCGCCTTCGTGAAAAGATCGTTTGGTGCTGGGCGCCGACATGCCGATTGGATCCCCGGTGCCTCGTGGCAAAGCGATCGTTGACAAGATCAAAGAAGCCATGAAGAAGAAGTGAAGAACTCGACCGGGATGGTGCGAATAGTACCTAGGATTAGGACCAAGTAGGAATCCTGTGTGATGTATTTGGCAATGCCTTTTGTAACAAACTCTTGAAGCTCCTGAATAAAGACTCCCTTAGCTTTGTAACTTGATGTTTTTATATTTTTTGCACTAAAGGCTTACATATCATATTTATGCCGGCTATCTTCCAATTCCCCTTATGGAATATTTTTTCTCGCTAAAGGCTTATGACTTACACATCGACTATTTTTATGAATAGAACGAATCTTTTTATCTTCAACTACTGAATTCTACATGTCGCCAATCATATTTGTAACAATTGATCCTTTAAGGCCGACACGAAATCTTCAATCCGCCCTTAGAAGTTGCTATGAGAGCCGACTATCTCGACGGGCCGTTGGCCTTTGTAACCAGTAGTCACGACGGGACCTTCTTCCCATTCTCTTCCCGAGAAGCACTCCACGCCTTCATATTCCCAGGACGATGGTTCGGTAGCAGCAATGCTTACCGAATAGTCAGCTTGCACTATCTCGATGTCATCACCGTTCCACTGGATAAGGACTTGATGCATGGTGGATGGAACACAACAGTTAGCATGGATCCAATCTCTTCCAAGTAGTAAGCTATAGACCCCTTTACTATCGACCACAAAGAAGGTAGTGATCAAAGTCTTTGAGTCGATCATCAACTCAACGTGAACGCCCCATGGGTATCCGAAGGATTGCCAAAGAAAGTCCCTCGAAAGCACAATGTCCGTTTTCAGCAAATCCTCCTTAGTCATCCCCGGCTTTAAAAAGTCGTATATGGCATGATATTGATTTGACCACTCCATCGACGAACATATGAGTCAATGGTTTTCCATTAACGAATCCCTTCAAATAAAGAGGCTTCAGATGGTTGTGCTTCCTAGGCCTTGGTCAAACACCGCTTGTCTTGAGAGAGCCAACTATCCTAGGAGATCAATCATTTCCTTGTTATCAAAATCGAGAATAAGCCTCCTCATCCGAGTAAGCATCTTCTCCCTCCGGATCCACGGTGGCTTGTTCTCAGTAGGAGCTACAAACTCTATTGGGATGTAGAATACCATGCTAACATCCGCCGAATGCCCACTTGCCGAATACTCTTACGCCGAATGACCGCTTCCCGAAGTTTTCTTCTTTGGGCGCCACACTGCTTTGCGTTAAATTTGCTTCTTTAAGCTCCCTATTTTCGAGATGTTGGACTCTTCTCTTCCGACATTTCCTCGCACGGGGAGGGCACCATTGTCCCTTTTGCCACACATACTCTTGAGGAGAGTCCGGATCATCATCGAATCCTCAACATCAGCCCATGCTTGATCCGCAATTCTTTTATCGGGCGTGAGGTTTCTTGTCTTCATTTTTAAACGCCGATCATCCTTTGGGAAACGTGCCCCGATCTTTCTTGGATGGGGGCGGTTGACTCGTGCTGTGCTCGTACCCATGGTATTGCTCACGCATTCGGGGCAATTGTTCCTAGCGTGTAGCTTCAAGCCTTCATTCCAAAGAATGCCTAAAGAAAGGACAGCCCCAATGAGACTCCTCTTATTCTTTCATGTACTCCTCCCGTTTCTCGGTGATACATCTCCTCCTCGTATCTCTCGGCTGTTCTTTTGCAAGTCGTTGATCCCTACGATGCACGCTTTTCTTGCTGCCTTTGCCATTTGTTCAGCAAGATATACGAGATGTCACCCTTGTTTTGGAGGTCTCTCCTTTCTCTGTTCGGCTATTTGGAAACCGAACACGACGCCTTTGGGGTTCTACATCGACACCCGCCGACTAGGGTCAACTGAACCACTCGCTTTGCCCTTTCCAAAGTCAAGACTTTCATTGGGCCTTTGCCCTTAGGATCACCGGCGTAAAACCATGCATGTATCAAAGGTAACCATGCCTGCCGGAAGGGCTCCTTATCCACCTTCATGTTGTTGTTGAACTTCGTGAGACCCCGCCAGATAGCCCGTTGAATCTCGCCGCCTGAAGATTCGGCAAGTCATTGATGTTGTGAGTATTGGTATCATGGAGGCCACAGTATTTCCCGCCTTGACCCAATCCGGACGCCTCGTAGAATGATTCTCTCGGTAGCTTGATACGCCCTTCTTTGACCAAGAACTCAAAGAGCTTATCCGACTTGGAGACGCCGAAATCATATGCCCCTTGAGCGCCTTCATCCAAATGGGCAACCTAACACCGACAAAAAGCTCTTTGCCCCAAGTTTAATTCGGTACCTGCTATGTCCTCTTGGCCACAATCTTCATCTTCTCCTCCCTCCGTAAAAGTATTGGTATGCCTCATAAGACACATTGACCCCTTTTCAAAAACGGGTGTCCCTCTTGATACTGAACCGATTGGCCATGAGTGACAAGCGCCTAGAGAGTTGTCCAAGGTCATCAAACTCCATGCCGGCTAGCTTTTCCCTAATGGTCGGATGCATGCCACGCATGCCTACAACCGACAACCGATGATCCGGCGATTCGAGAGAGTAGCAAGAATTCTTCATTTCCCGAACCGCGCAAGCAAGAACTCTTGTGGTGTCTCATTATACTTCGTGTCAACCCCATCGTCGATGAGCTCTTTCTCATTGGAACCACTGTAGAAGTATGAATGGAATTTGTTCTCCAGCTCAGACCATGTTCCAATAGAATTGGCCGGTAACGTGGCAAACCATGTGAAAGCCGGCCCTGTAAGGGATGATGGGAAGTAGCGGATCCTCCACGCTTCATCATTGGCGAGCTCTCCCAACTGGATCAGATACCGACTGATGTGTTCGGTAGTAGAGGTGTCATCTTGTCCAGAGAACTTGGTCAAGTCGGTTGGAGGCTTCAATCTTGAAGGAAGCGCCACTCTGTTGTACCAATCAGGATATGGTGACTGATACACATAGGGCCGATTCTTGGGCTTAATCCCAAATTGGTGTTGCATCATATTGGCCATCCTCGCTAGGAGTATATCCACATTTGCATCCCGCGATCCATGGATTTGTCCCGATCGGCCCAAATGGGTCTATACCTGGATTTGGCATAGCATGAACAAAGTGGAATAGTCACGAACTCTCAGATAACCAGTGGCCAAAGGGATTTCTCTCAGAACCCAATCGCCATTGGAGCTATTGAATAAGTATTGTATCTTCGGAGGATTTCTAGGTGCACCGAATGCCGCTTCTCCATGCGTCTTGGCTCGGATTCCTTTGGCTTCTCTCGGGTGTCTTGTTCTCTCCTCCGCATTCTCGATTTGTAGCTCCTTTTTTTGGCGGTGGCTTTGGCACATGTGTGTATCTTGGCCCCGAAAGCTCACCAAGCCACTTTTCAAAGTGCTCATCAAACTCAGTCCAAAGTCGCTCCTCATGATATCACGGAAAGTATTGAAGAACACCGTGTTGTGATTAGTCATTGCTCTCCCAACGGTTGCAGAAAACTGCTCCATCCGGCCTAATTTCTTCAGAGTCGGTTCTTCATCTCCCTTCTCTGCCCCCTCTTCTCAGACGTAAACTTGTCGAGCATATTCCTTATCACCGGGCATCACAATCTAAATAGATCTATAAATACTCATTACTCGTTGAGGCGTGTATGCATAGACAAGTAAAGCACATATGCAAACCTAATCTAAAGCAAAGCCGAGAGATCTATCCCGATCAGTCCTAACAAAGAATCCACCGCGATGATACAACCGCAACAAGCTAATCCACCGCGATGATACCACTTGCGGACTTAACCGTTCTAAGCCTTCTTCGCCCCTAACAGCTATCCACCGCATGATACACGGACTCGAAGGGTGGCACGGAGCGGGTTGGTTGTATTTGATTTGGGTAGATCCTTTTACGTTCTTGGGGGTCTCATATTTATACCCGGGCTTGACGAGTCCTAACTAATTACGAATAAACATAACTAAAAATATCTAGCTAAGATACATTGTCCTCCAAGTCTTCTCGGAGCCTTGAAGCCGCACGTGACACGGGCACTTGTCCTCGAATATCTTCTTTGATGCTCCACGCTTGCCGAACCATCTCGCCTCCAAATTTCCTTGGACTTGGGCCTCATAGACGAATAGCGGCCGGCTTCGAATGCCACAAAGCATTCATGGTCTTTGCTTAAGCTAGCGGAATGACCTTTACCGAATTATCATCTGCGGTCCACTCATCATTCGGGCCTTACCAATTTTGGTGTTAACGTGATTTGCCTCCCTCGTTGGGATCTCTTAATTGACTGCCCAGTGGCCTTGGACGCTTCATCGGATGCTCCGAGCCCTAGGGCTCAGATAAAGGCCGTGTAATGGCACATCCAGTAGAGCCCCTGACTTTGGTGCCCTGAGGCGGCTGTCGGAAACCCACGCGGGCCCAGCCTTCAAACCTCTGGACCGTAACGACCCGAAGGTCGGTGCTCTTGGCGAAGGGAAGGGGCCTTGTGGTCTCAGAGTCTCCCTCCGAGGGTTCCTCCGTCTTCTTTTTCTTCCCTTATCCCTCGTTAGAGCATGGTGCGTGCGAGCATGTCGCCACCCTCGCTCGTGCGGGGGAACGATCGTCAATGCCCCGTCTTTTATAATCGACCCTCGGACTATCTCTCCGCGAGGGGGGGGTGGTCAAAGAACCCTACCCTCGATGGGCCAAGGATGCTTTGAGTCGGTGAGTCGTTAACGGATAGTCCAAGTGGAGGCTCATGCCCCATTCGATAGGGGTTGACTGTGTGGCCTCGTGGTGCACTCCAACTAGGTGCCACTTAGGTATGTCAAGGGAGTATAAGACCCATTCGATAGGGACCGAGGGGCTGTTGCCTCCCTCAGGTGGGATCTCTTACTTGACCCCTTGGCCGCCTTGGATGCCGTGTGGGGTGTCCCAAGCCCATGGGCTCGGGCAGAGGCCATGTAATGGACACACCACTCGATGCACTTGACTTTGGTGCCAGGGGGCGGCTGCCGAAACCCACGCGAGCCCATTTTCAACCCCTCGGACCGTAAAGGTCCGGAAGCTTGAGTTTTGCCAGGGCCGGACCCCGCATTTCGCCTCGTCTGTCCCCTTCCGGGGGCACTTGTGTGACCACCCCTCGTCCGCTGTCTCACATAGGACGGTGAGGGGGTAATGGTCGCACGCCTCCCGAGGAGACGAGTGTGTGTGTCCCTGTGTATTGATGAGATAGGAATGAAAATTCGTGGGAGACTTACATCGCGATCAGTGTTCTGGTCGTGCTTTTCTCCTCCCTCGTGGTTCTCGCTGTGAGGTCCCTCGTGGGGTTCCTATGGAGGATGCCTAGAGAGCAATAGGCGCAACCCTGCCAATCTTTTTATTTATATACACATGAGGTCCGTCCCCGGGACGGAGCTCATGGATAGAAGCGATGTAGCTGTTCGATGTTCCGTGCATTCTCGTAGATCTCGCCCTTGCCGATTCGCGAGCTTGTACATCCCTCGGCCTCGATTGCCGGGGCCGACGAAGGGTCCCTCCTGGGGTGGGGAGAGCTTGTGGCGGTCCTGGTGTCCTACCGCCGCTTCAACACCTTGTCTCCTACTCGGAGTTCTAGGGACGGACTCGCCGGCCGTGGTAGCATCGGAGGTCGCGCCGGGTACTTGTCTGAGTGCGGGATAGCGACGCCCCGCGCCTCTTCTAGTTGATCGAAAGTGCGTCCTCGTGCATCCCGGTTGCTACGCCGTCATATGCCGCGACCCTTGGTGCGCCATAGTCGAGGTCCGTAGGAAAGATCGCCTCGACCCGTGAGACCGTGAAGAATGGGGTGAACCTCGTGGCACGACTCGGTGTCGTGCGCAGGCTCCAGATGACCGAGGCAGCTCGACTACCCACCTCCTCCCCGAGCTAATTCGGGTTGGTTGTAGATTCCGGGCTTCAACCCCTACAAAATCATGCCGTTGACCCTTTTCGACTTGGTCGTTTGTCACGGGATGCGTGTGGCGGAGAAGTCCACACGGATGTTGTGGCGCGACAAAAGTTCAGGAACTTAGCGCCCGTGAAGTTAGTGCCGTGGTCGGTGAGGATCAAATTCGTACCCCGAAGCGGTGAATGATGTCGGTGAAAGAGGAGGACCGATCGCCTTTGTTGGTATTTCTAACGTCACTATAACATAAGGTGGAGTTAATCTCACCTTAGGCCATATGCCGCCGTGAGACACTCGGTGTGGTTCATCTCTTAACACTACTATGTGCTAGGTTGTCATCCCCAAGCAAAGCAATGCTAGGAAATGCATAGGTGATACTCGCGGAATGTGTTGTTTGCAATCTATAAGAAAATAAATATAAAAGGTCTATCCATAGTTTAATGTGATATAAATACCACTTTGTAGCATTTCACTCAGGGAGTAATCCAGGTTTTGTCATTTATATTCTACCACGGGGAGGAATAATTAAAGGTGGGCTCATATATAATTGATAAGTGGCATATTTATGAGAGATTCTATCACTAGTGCTAACTTTAGCGGGGGTAAGCCAATAATGATAAGAATATGATAATGAGAAATAAAGGCAGAGGCATCACACACAGAGACGGGAATAGACTACTATAAGTTAGACTTAACATTGGACTACTTTAAGAGATGTATTCTTCTATAGCATTTAATCTACTAAGTCATTACATCTACTCTAAGGCATATGTTATGATATATAGCATAGAAAACTCTAGATCATGTATCAGGACGACTACCAAGGAAAATCAAGAGCAAAACAAGATATTCCCCGTACTCATTGTCCACTAGTCTTATAGATGGAGGGTGGATTATAAAGGACTCAACAGACTGTCACTCCCGCAATCTACCACACTAACTCGAATATAAGGTGCACTCGCAGTAAATCATATATAAGCACCACGCTTACATAAATATCTTTACCACCTAACCCACTCGAGTATTGAATTAGGCGCTCTACAAATAGATACATAAATCTATCATAAACTATATCTATATCAAACATACTATTAGAATAAAGTAAGAACATAATAAACAAACACATATTATTAATAAAGAGCAAAGTCATAGATACAAGATAATATCCGCATGCGTGAAACTTGAAGATCTAGAACTCTGGGTAGGCACACCCAAGCTCTACTTGAATCGACTTGCTAATCAACTTAGATGAACTAGAACTAGATGAACTAGAACTAGAACAAGTAGCTAACCCTAATCTCTAGTGGAGATGCTCTCTTCTACTTACTCGACTTACAACCGAATTGATATGAATAATAATGAACTTGATTGTTAGCCCAGGGGTAGAGGTCTTTCTTATATAGGCCTTGGCGATGAACGATGACCATTGGATCAAACCGACCTTCAATAACGGTGTAGATACAACCTCTAAGTCGGTTACAAACCGACCTAGAAAGCCGAGGTCGACATGGGTCCCACTGGCGGCCGGCCAAAATGAGCTTTGGCGGCCGCCAGGGTTGACCTCCCTCGCCTCTCGGTTCCTTTTGGTGTCCTCTCGTACCTTCTAGAATGTTTTAGTCCACTTTTCGGATTGAGTTACTTCACGGTCAAGTCTTGTCATCATATGTGATGTATATTCCGAACTTTCTCCATTCTTCTGCATTTATCTCGTTAAGTCTCTCGAAAATACATAAATCACCAAAACTCATGGAACTTATTAGTATAAACCTCTAATCTAAGTATTTATTCAATTTATGTCCTTATTTCATCTCTTGTTGACATATAAAAGTATAGGATAACAAGGTGTCAACAAGCTCCCCCAAGCTTAACCTTTGCTAGTCTCTTAGCAAAGCTTTTCACCGTGAGTGGATCGAGAGTTGCTACAATAGATTATTCTCTCACAAATACACATGTCATCAATTTAGAATTCTCCTTCAAAGAAAAAGTGAAACATTCTAATCTTCCAATTCACTTATATTACCTGAAAAATATGGGGCTTTTACCTGCACTTAAATCTTGGGTAATTGAAAGATAAAGTAATTAAGTCAAGCACTATGTCTCAAACTCTTTATTTCACCTCGTGCTCGAGTTTTTATAGATTTTCAAAATAAAAACTCGAGTTTCCATTGTATGACTCTTTCATGTCTCTCATATGTGGTATTTTTGGATCCTTACCAAGGCAATGATGTTATGCCTTCTTTCAAGATATGTAGTATTTATGGAACATGGCAAATGTATCATGCCTTCTCTCAACCTATCTACTAAGGCTTATATCCTGGAGCTCATAGGTGGGAGACAACATATACATACTTGCAAAGCATATATTGTAAAGTCAAACAATGGATCCAAAGGAACAAGTCATACAATGTGAGTGTATGGAATGTATTTGTGAAGTGGATATAGTGGTGATGGGATATAATAATCCTAATTATACTATGCTCCTTCTTGAAGATATTGATATCTCTTTTTGAAATTTTTCAAAGACATAGAAGAGAACTTGGGCTAGCTTTTTTTTTTTTTTTTTCAGAGAGGCTAGGTATCTAAGTACCCAATGTTTTCATTTGGACACTTGTCCATTTTTTTTACTCTCTTTCATTTTTTTCTCTTTCTTTCTTTTTAGGGAGGTAGGCTCTACTCAACCGTAGGACACTTGTCCATTTTTCATCTCCCCTTTTTTTTTTTTTTGCATTGCCCCAAGTTTCTTCTTTTTTGTCAAAACAGATATTTGAGAGATAATAAATAAAACACATGGAGCATAAATGGGGTTCCGAGAATAAATATAGGGATGAGAAATATTTTTGGTGTTCACTCCTAGGATAGGAGTGAAACATTTTTGATGACTAGCAAATGGATGAAGGATTTGTGGTGTGTATATGGTATGGATTATGTGGATATATATGTGGAATTGTATGACAAGCTCCCGAGGGTCTCAAAGGTTGACAAAACTCAATACTAAGCAAGTAGTGAATGATGAAAGAGTTTTCCTATTCTAGAAACATGTATATGGTGTGGTAGGAATTTTGAACTCTCGTGGCCATATAGGAAACTCATCATGCAATTTTGATTTTTTACAAATCAAATCTCTAGAATTTAGTGCAACTAGGAGTAAGATAAATAGCAGCTGGACCATCTCATATCATATCCATCAATTACCTAGATTAGCTTAGATGTATGTGTTAACACCAAAATTTGGTAAAGCCTGAATGACGAATGGGCGGCATGTGATGATTCGGTAAAGAGGTCATTCGGCTAGCGGTACAAAGATCCGTGGCTTGTAGCATTCGAAGCCGTTGCTATTCGCTAGAGAACCGAGTCCAAGGAGATTCGAGGCACATGATGGTTCGGCCAGCATAAGAGCTTCGAGGGAGAATATCCGGGAGAAGTGCTCGTGGTCACGTGTGACCTCAAGACTCGGAGAAGACTTGGAGGATAATGTATTTTAGCTAGATATTTTTGTTATCTTGTTCGTAATTAGTTAGGACTCGTCAAGCCTGTGGTATAAATATGAGACCCCCGCAACTGTAAAACAATCTACCAAATCAATACAACAACAAACCCGGCCCGCGCCACCCCTTTTCGAGTCCGGTCGTGTCGTCGATCTATCTGCGAGGGGATACATCAACCCGTCGACCTCCGTGAAGTACCGGCAACCTTGTACCATGTCTAGTATCGTGCGGCGGATTTAGATTATGTTGCAAGTAGTCTTGTTACCATGCTTAGTATATCGGCGGATTTAGGCTATGGAGCAAGAGGGTTCTTTGTTAGATCATGAGTCGTGCGGCCGGGCTAAGGTCTAGCTTGGAGCTAGTTATCGGCTTCATTAGATGTGGCAATCTAGTGAATTCATTAAGTTACCAAGTGGTGCATGCTTTCTCTTATTTATTATTTTTATTTATGATTGCACACACTTTTGCCCAATTTAGATTGATATGGCTCGGCTTTTATTTTTTGTTAGATCTAGATGCCATCAATGCTTTCAATATTCATCTTATCATGTCACTAGATCTATTTGCTTATCATAGCCGAGCTTAGATCAATCTATGTTGTTACATGTTGTGGGTTCGTACACGTTTAGTCATGAGTCGTGCGGCAGGCTAAGGTTTTGCGTGTGAGTTCCTTCTTCATGGACCCTGATTCGGCAAGCTTGCTGAATACGATTATGCATCTACTTGTAACTTGCATGTGTAAGTCTACCTATCGTTAGAGTCTAGTCCGGCAAGCCGTATCATGCGGTGGATTAGCTTGTTGTAAAGTGTATCATGCGGTGGATTCTTTGTTAGGGGCTAAAAAGGGTTTAGGATGGTTAGTCGTGGCGCGAGACTAATAGGAATAGATCCCCCGTCTTTACTTTAGATTAGGCTTACATGTGTACCTTACTTGTCTATGCATACACGCTTCAATGAGTAATGAGTATTTGTAGATCTATTTAGATGTATGCGTGTTTTTAGCTTGTCATGGTTAGATTGTATCATGCGGTGGATTGATCTAGTTGTGGGAAGTGGTTTAGATCTGTAGCAAGTCGCATCATGCGGTGGATTAGCTTGCAAGGGTTTAAGCTCGACGGGTTTAGGAAGGCTAGACGTGCGGCGGACTAGTTGGATGAAACCTATGCATGTGTCATTTAGATTAGGTTTATATTTATGAGTTACCGCTTATGTTCCCTCGTTGTCAATTAATTCGATCTACGCAATAGAGCATTATGATATCATATCTTGATGATTGACTTTACTTGTTCAAACATGTTTTCTATGATCATTCTAAGAATCAAGTTATTGCTTTACATCTTTGTACATGCTTACCGAATGCATTCATTATATCTTTGACAGATAGCTCTCATAGCTATATGTCGCTACATCCGCCTTAGAGCCATACATGCGAACTGTCTTGGTCACACCGGGCATGTTCCAGATCTCACGTTTACCTCCTTGTCAATTAACAGTCAAATTGACTAGCACGCTCTGGTTCAAGATTTTGTCGAGTAAAGCCCGGCTATTCTCGCTTGTCGGTGTGCTGCGCGCAGAGTCGATTTTGTGTCAACACACTTTTGGCACGCCGTGGGACAACTCAAGGTCAAGACAAGATGCCCGAGCAAGTCGACAAGAACAACGTCATCCCTCTCAGGGTAGATGACTTGCCAATTGACCTGGAAACCATGGTGAGAGATATGTGCTAGGCCTTTGCACAAAAGTGCATGTCATGCTTCTCCAAGAACAAGAGCGGTGCTATCTTCCAGAAGACAGATCTTCCAAAGATTGTGATGCTCGGTGACAAGGAATATGCTCGGCAAATTTCGATCTGAGAGGAAGAGGCAGGAAAGGAAGATGATGGACCAACCGGCCAAGAAATCAGTCGGATGGAAGAAATTGTTGCAACCGCCGTGGGAAGAGCAATGACTAATCACAACTTGGTGTTCCTCAATACTTTTCGCCATATCATGAGGAGCGACTTTGGACCCGAGGTTGTTAAGCTCTTTGAGGAGCAGTTCGGTGAGCTTTCGGGGTGGCCAACATACTTTCACGTGCCAAAGCCACCACCAAGGAAAGGAGCTACAAATGGAGAAGTTGGAGGGGAGAACAAGACACCGAGAGAAACCAAAGGAATCCAGGAGCCAAGACACATGGAGATATGGCATTCGGTGTACCAGGAATCCTCCACGTACAATACCTATTCAATTGCTCCAATGGCGATGGGTTACAAAGAAATCCCTTTGGGCCTGGTTATGGAGAGTTCTCGACTACTCCACCATTCATGCGGTGCCAAATCCTGGGTATAGACCAGCTGGACAATCAGGGCAGTTTCATGGACCTCAGGATTCAAATGTGGATATACTCTTAGCGAGGATGGCCGATATGATGCAAAACCAATTTGGGATTAAGCCCAAGAACCGGCCCTATGTGTATCAGTCACCCTATCCCGATTGGTACAAAAGGTGGCGCTTCCTTCAAGATTGAAACCTCCAAGTGACGACCAAGTTTTCTCGGACAAGACGACACTTCCACTACCGAACACATCCGGTTTGGCATTTTGATCCAAACTGGGAGAGCTTGCTAATGATGAAGCATGGAGGATTCGCTACTTCCCATCATCCCTTACGGGCCGGCTTTCTCATGGTTCGCCATGTTGCCGGCCAATTCTATTGGAACATGGTCTGAACTGGAGAATAAATTTCACTCATATTTCTTCAGTGGTTCCAATGAAAAAGAGCTCGTTGACCTGATGGGGTTGACACAGAGATACAATGAAACACCTCAAGAGTTCTTGCGCAGGTTTAGGGGAAACAAAGAATTCTCGCTACTCTCCGAACCGCGGATCATCAATTGTCGTTTGTAGCTATACGTGGTATGCATCCAGCTATCGGGGAAAAGCTAGCCAAGCATGGAGTTTGAAGACCTTGGACAGCTCTCAAGGCGTTTGTCACTCATGGCCAATCGGTTCTAGAGCATCAAGAGGGATACTCGTTTTTAAAGGGGGCAATGTGTCTCATGAGGCATACCAACACTTTCTCGAGAGAGAAGAAGATGAAGATGACGGCCAAGAAGACGTAGTCGCTTTGCCGAATTTGCTTGGGGCAAAGAGCCCTTCAGTTAATTAATCGCTGGATGAAGACACTCAAGGGGGGCATATGATTTCGACGTCTCCAAATCGACAAGCTCTTTGAGTTCTTAGTTAAGGAAGGACGTATCAAGCTACCGGAGAATCATTCTATCGCGGCGTCCCGATTGGGTCAAGATCGGGAAGTCTTGTGGGCCTCCATGACATGAATACTCACAACATCAATGACTGCCGAATATTCAGGCAGCAGATTCAGAGGGCTATACAGCAGGGTCTCCTAAAGTTCAACAACAACATGAAAGTGGACAAGGAGCCCTTCCCGGCAGCATGGTTTCTTTTCGATACATACATGGTTTTACGCCGGTGATCTTAAAGGCAAGGGCCCAATGAAAGTGCTGACTTATGATAGGGCAAAGCAAAGTGGTTCAGTTGACCCTAGTCGGCAAGTGTCTGATGTAGAGCTCCAAGAGCGCCGTGTTCGGTTTTCAAATAGCCGAACAGAGAGAGGAGAAACCTCCAAACCAAGGGTGACATCTCGTATACTGCTGAACAAGTGGCAAAGACAGCAAGAGAAGAAATACCGTAGAGATCAACAACTGGGCGAAGGAGCAGCGAGAGATACGAGGAGGAGATGTATCACCTAGAGCAGAGGAATACATGAGAGAACGAGAGGAGTCTCATTGGGACCGCCCTTTCTTCGTGCATTGCTGGAATGAAGGCTTGAAGTCGCCGCTAGGAATAATTGCCCCTAATGCAAAGTGAGCAATACCATGGGTACAGACAGCACGTGTCAACCACCGTCCCATCCAAGAGAGACCGGGGTATGTTTCCTAGAGGATGATCGGCGCCTAAAAATTGAAGACAATAAACCTCACACCGCAAGAGAATTGCCGATCAAGCATGGGCCGATGTTGAGGATTCTGAAGATGATCTAGACTCTCCTCGGGAATATGTGTGGCGTAAGGGACAAGTGGTGCCCTCCCCGGTTTGAGGAAAAGCCGTAAGAGAAGAGTTCAACGCCTCGAAGAACGGGGAGCTTAAAGAAGCAAAGCGGCCGGACGCCAGCGGTGTATGGCGCCCAAAGAAGAAAAACTCAAGAAGCTAGTCATTCAAGAGAAGAGTATTCGGCAAGTGGGCGTTCGACGGATGTTAGCATGGTCTTCTACATCCCAATAGAATTTGCAGCTCCCTACGAACAAGCCGTTGTGAATCTAGAGGAAGAAGATGCCTATTCGGATGAGGAGGCTTACTCGGACTTTGATAACAAAGAAATGATTGACCTCCTAGGACAATTGGCTCTATCAAGACAAGTTTGTGTTTGATGTGCCTAGGAAGCACAACCATTTGAAGCCTCTTTATTTGAAGGGATTTGTCAATGGAAAGCCTTTAACCCATATGTTCGTTGATGGAGGAGCTGCTATCAACATTATGCCATATACAACCTTTTTAAAGGGGATGACCAAGGAGGATTTGCTAAAAATAGACATCGTGCTTAGAGATTTATTTGGTAATCCTTGAGATACCCATGGAGCCGTTCACGTTGAGTTGATGATCGGCTCAAAGACTTTGATCACTACCTTCTTTGTGGTCGATAGTAAGGGGTCCTCTGACTTGCTTCTTGGAAGGGATTGGATCCATGCTAATCTGTTGTGTCCCATCCACCATGCATCAAGTCCTCATCCAATGGAGCGGTGATGACGTCGAGATTGTGCAGCCGACGATTCGGTAAGCGTTGCCGCCATCGAGCCATCGCTCGGGAGTATGAAGGCGTAGAATGTTTCTCGGGGAAGAGAGTGGGAAGAAGTCCTGTCAATTACTTTCGTTATAAAGGTCAACAACCGATCCGAGATAGTCGGTTCTCATAGTAATTTTTAAGATCGATTGGAAAATTCGTGTCGGCCGGGAGGATCAATTTTATGTGATTGGTCGACACGTAGAATTCAATAGTTTTAGCAAAAATTTGTTCCATTCATAGTCGATGAATAAATCATCGCCTTTTAGCGTAAAAAAATACTCCATTAAGAATTGGAGAATAGCCGGCATAAAATATGTTATGTCGTCTTTAGTGCAAAAAATATAAAAATCCATACAAAGCAAAGGAAATTCTTATTCAAAGTCTCTGTCACAAAAGCATTGCCGAATACATTACAAAGGATTTCTACTTGATCCTAATCCTAGGTGCTATTCGCAAGAGTCTCGATTGTAGTTCTTCATTTCTTCTTCATGGCTTATTTGATCTTGTCAACAATCGCTTTTGTATACGAGGCCTTGGAGGATCCACCGGGCATGTCAGCGCCCGCACGGACGATCTTCGCTTCACGAAGGCGGTTGCGGGCGCTCGGAAAGTTACGGAAAGATGCAATGAGTGACAACCAGTTCATTAAGCAATATATGAACAGGTTCGAGATTTAACTCACCACCAATATGGACCTCGAAACATGTGACGTTCACGCTCTGCAGCGGCATAGGAGCTTGTCACCTCGGATCTGCTTGAAGCTCCCTACGGCGACGTTTCTCTTCACGCCATTGTTTGCGAAGAGTCTCTCGCGTCGCTAGAGAATCCTCATCGAGGAATCGATGGGATTGGGATTGAATGTGTCTAGTACCAAACAAGAAGTCCTGGAAGCATTGGCGAGCTAAAAGGCGGAGGATTAGGATACATCAAAATAAGAGGTGACAAAATCTGCAGAAATCAAACCTTACCCAAGTGAGTACGGAGCCGGTGGTGGAGGGCCCCGAACCGATGATTCCTTAGCAACTTCTTTTCCTTTGTCCGCCATTGGAACTGTTGTACTAGCGATGATGGCCGATCGGAAAGAAAAAAGAAAGCGGAAAAGGTTTGTAGTTCTAATCTCAAGCGAGCTTGGACATAAGAGGCCGGGGCTCTATGGAAAGAAGATTGATTGGCCAAAATATTAAAATATTTCTTGGAGGTTGCTTATTGAGGAAGCCAATGTTGCCGTTTCACCTTCCCCTGACCGACATTTTTACCCTCGGTTGGTTTATTGGGAGGAGGAAAGCGTAAAAACGCATTCAATCTTCGCAATGAACAAAGTGCTCACGAAGTTATCTAGAAGCTGAATTTTAATATTATTTAAGAATTTGGTTAGTAATGATGTCATCCATTCGGCAGAGATTCGTTCGGTAAGAACTCCAGCAGAGGAGCACAGAAAGAAACTAAGAATTTGACAGGAAAGGATTTCATTGTTTGATTCATCCTAGATACAAACTAATCCTCTAAGAGATTGAAGATAGCTTGAGGATCGTTAGATAAAGCTTCTGGCAGAGTGGCGTGATCTTCATACACATCCATGGATTCCTCGATGTTGTCGATGTCCTCGGAGCTTCACAAAAGCCGATTTGGATGAGCGAGTAATCTTCACCGATGCGGGTTGACAAAAGCCGTCAAACTCATGGCCGCTCCCGGATGCGGTCCCTCGATGGCAACATCGTCGATGCGATTGTCCGCCACATCTTCGAGATGTTACGCTCTTGTCTCGCCTCGTGCCTTCACCTTGTCACAGAAGACGGATGGCGGTACCCGTCGGTAGCGCGTTCTCGACCTTGGCCCAAGCAATTTCTACCATAAGCTGCTGGTTTTCCTCAAACAGAGCTATGATAAGCAAAAAGATCGTCGGTGAAGAGAAGAATGCGCATAAAATGAAATGAGATCTAAAACCGGCCCAATATTGACATTGCAGAGCTGTTTGATAGAATCCTCCTGATCGATGTTCTTGACACAAGCATTCATGGAGAACTCATTGAACTCTTTTATAATCTCTTCCTTTTCTTCTTCTCCCGCCGGTACCCGCATCCTTTCGAGAATCGGAGAGATATTCCAAAGATCGGTGATTGGCGACCAGCCAGAAGAGGGGAAAGACCACGGCGAGAGAGGAAGGAGAGCATGGGGCATCCATTGAAGGGACAGGAGCAGGAATTGATCTAATCGAGGAAAAGATTGATTCAGGAAAAGATTGGTCGATTAGAAAACAAGAAGAAGAACGGCGAATATCTAAAACCATCGGGGAGGCGTAAAGAGAAGGTTCTTACTCAAGGCGTTGGCGTCGAGGGGCTCTACTCCCTTACGCTTCATCCTTAATGGGGCGCTTACCACGGTCGTCACCACTACATGCCATGGATGCTCGTCAAAAATTGAGGGTTTTTCTCTATTCGGTAGAAGAGAAGATGAGTAGATTGGAAAGCGAGGGAGCGATTTTTGGTTTTGGGAGATAATCACGGAAGAAAGATATTTTTATAGGCTAGACCGCATAGCTATGGAAGACCGTTACATGGGCTTTAAGGATGTCTTGGATCAATTGGTAAATGGGCCAGAACAAATTCCAAAATCATCTAGATCTGTCCTGTTGCTCGGCAGAAAAGGTAATTTGGCAATCTTTGGTTCGGTACCAAGACAGTTGGATTGAATACATGAAGACTAGCTTGCTGAAACAAATCATAAAGATTGGGGACGAAACTTAATTTTTATTGACAAAAGGAGGGGCATAGCTGCCGACGCAAGATTACATATCATCCACATACTTCCTAATCAAAGAGACTAATTTATGATCTTACGCGCATGAATGCGATTTGCATCCTCATTCTTGTGGTCGTCCTGGTGTTTCTACCGCCTCGATCATCCGACGGGCTACACCAATCGAGGAGAGCAAACCTCCTTGCTAAACCTGCAAGAAGAGTAAGAGGGATGATGAATAAAAGTTGCTCTGAGGAAGCGAAATACTTTGGGGATTAGTTTGAAACTTACGGTTAAAATTGCTCTCGTAAAAGTCCTGATTTCTTGCAAACCCGGTCCAGTCCTCTTCAATATCTTCCATGTCTTCGACGGCTTGCTCATGTGCTTCACGCTCCACCACGAGCGCCTCTGCTTTCTTGCAAGGCGGGCGACGGAGCTCTGCGATCTCGGCATCTCGGGGACTTGGTAGGTTATCAAGAAGAAAAGAGAAGGGTCAGGTTCGGCATGGAAAGGACATGAAAAGTACAGATGAAAGAAAGCTTACTCCATTGCCGAAAGCTAGGGTTCGCCGAATACTTCAGATCTTGAAGAAAAGAGGGAAAGAAAGTCAGAAGATATGGGAGAGATCTGAATGGCTACCACTAGCTAAGGGGTTCACCTGTATTTATATACAGGAAGAAGGCCAAGAGGCGGATTTAAGATTGCTGTGAGGAAGCAAGAAATCAATTCGGTGCTTGTCTTGAGAAGTGGGAAGGACTGGGTTGCCGATTCACATAGGTGGAAATTTCGGTGACACGAGTTCCAAGAAGCAACCGAGAAGCCGAAAAATGCGATAGGAAGCCTCCAAAAGCCACGGTTCAGTTGGGCCTTACGCCACCCTTTTTCGAGTCCAGTCGTGTGTTGACGGTCACCAACGACATATTTTTCCCGTCAACTTACTACCATAAAGGGAGTAAAACTATACCTTTTCATACTCATATACATTTACTACTCATATATTTCCACTTGTAGTGTCCAAAATATATTTTGCAGGATTTATAATAAAAACAAGTGGAAATACGACCAAAAGGCGCACCCCTCGAAAGCGTACTTTAGAAGATTACAAGCCCGAGAGGTAAAATGGACCAAAACGCCGAGTTGGGCCGAGCAAACACCGCCGCCAGACTTTTCGGGCCCAACAACGCCACCCCGCCGGCTCGAATTTTGCGGACCCGGGGGTGCGCGCGCAAAGGTGCGGCCGCACCCTCCCCGAGGCGGTTTCGGCCGATCTCGGGGAGGCGGTGCATTACCTTCCATGGAGGGCGTTGCGGCGTTGGTTGGTTGGTTTAGCAATTTAGGCGGGTATACCAAGGTCGGTTTGGCTCCTTCCATACGGGGAGGGACATTTTCCAACAAGCCCCCCTCTCCTCCACCTATAAAAGGAGGCCCTCTCCCCTCATTCAACACACACCATTCCAAGGAAGAGTTTCTCCCTCTCCTCTAAGAGGACTCTCCCTCTACTCTTCTACCTCACTCCAATGGGTCTAGGCCCTACCTAAGTAGTAGAGATCGGCGGAGGAGAGATGTGAAGGGTTTGAGCGGGAAGCCCGGACTTGTCGGTGTCTCCCCAACCTTGTACCTCGGTGGATTCGGACTTGGCTCCTTCACGGGATCTTGGCTAAGTAAGCTTCCACGTTTCGATAATCTTTATTGTCTTTTGTTTATCCATGATTTATCTACTTGTTTGCTTGGGATCGGTAGTTTGTACCTTGGTCGGGGGACTCTAGTGGTGGAACCCTTTGGCCAGGGGAACCTGGCAAACACTAGAGTGATAATCACTAGCGTAAAGCGTGGTGTTTAGGCTAGCGGTTTTCTATCTTTTTTGCGAAGCATCCCACGGTTGAGGGTAGGCGAAATTTGGGTCGTGACAAGCCTTGACCGTCCCTTGAAATCCCCCCCACGTTCGGGTGGCGGACGAGAGCTAATTGCGGGAAGTCGCCCGGTTGGGGCGTTGGCACGTGCCCGAAGTGAACAAGTAGCTCTCGAGGCGGCTAACCATAGACCCTAAAGGTGTAGGGACCCTTCTCGATAATCCTCCCCATCTTTGGCCTTGTGTGTCCTTGGGCGAACTAGTTAGGAGAGAGTACCTCCGTTCCCCGTGGAAAATACGATACCTTTGAATATTTTCGGGTGAAAGCTACAACGACAATTTACAGACGCTTGCGGATTCTTCTACGACGTTAAGAAACGTCAACATCATGGCGTCGATCTTTGTGAGGGGATACATCGACCCGTCGACCTCCGTGAAATACCGGCAACCTTGTACCATGTCTAGTATCGCGGCGGGCGGATTTAGATTATGTTGCAAGTAGTCTTGTTACCATGCTTAGTATCGTCTTGGCGGATTTAGGCTATGGAGCAAGAGGGTTCTTTGTTAGATCATGAGTCATGCAAGTAGGCTAAGGTCTAGCTTGGAGCTAGTTATCGGCTTCATTAGATGTGGCAATCTAGTGAATTCATTAAGTTACCAAGTGGTGCATGCTTTCTCTTATTTATTATTTTTATTTATGATTGCACACACTTTTTGCCCAATTTAGATTGATATGGCTCGGCTTTTTTTTTGTTAGATCTAGATGTCATCAATGCTTTCAATATTCATCTTATCGTGTCACTAGATCTATTTGCTTATCATAGCCGAGCTTAGATCATTCTAAGTTGTTACATGTTGTGGGTTCGCACACGTTTAGTCATGAGTCGATGCGGCGGGCTAAGGTTTTTGCGTGTGAGTTCCTTCTTCATGGACCCGATTCGGCAAGCTTGCCGAATACAATTATGCATCTACTTGTAACTTGCATGTGTAAGTCAACCTATCGTTCTGATCTAGTCGGCAAGCCGTATCATGCGGTGGATTAGCTTGTTGCGGTGTATCATGCGGTGGATTGCTGTTAGGACGAAAAGGGTTTACGATGGTTAGTCGTGCGGCGGACTAATAGGAATAGATCCATGTCTTTACTTTAGATTAGGCTTACATGTGTACCTTACTTGTCTATGCATACACGCTTCAATGAGTAATGAGTATTTGTAGATCTATTTAGATGTATGTGTGCTTTTAGCTTGTCATGGTTAGATTGTATCATGCGGTGGATTGATCTAGTTGTGGGAAGTGGTTTAGATCCGTAGCAAAGTCGTATCATGCGGTGGATTAGCTTGCAAGGGTTTAAGCTCGATGGGTTTAGGAAGGCTAGGCGTGCGCTGAGACTAGTTGGATGAAACCTATGCATGTGTCATTTAGATTAGGTTTATATTTATGAGTTACCTGCTTATGTTCTATGTTGTCAATTAATTCGATCTACGATAATAGAACATTATGATATCATATCTTGATGATCGACTTTACTTGTTCAAACATGTTTTCTATGATTATTAAAAATCGTTATTGCTTTACATCTTTGTACATGCTTACCGAATGCATTCATTATATCGACGTGAGATAGCTCTCATAGCTATATGTCGTTACATCTGGCCTTAGAGCCATACATGCGGAACTATCTTGGTCACACCAGGTGTTGGTATTTATTAAGTGCTAAAAGAATATGAAGGATTCATCGCTAGCCTGAGAACACCTACCATTGTAGCTTTTCCCTAGGATGAGTATTCTAGAGTATCGTATCCACAGGGAAGTGTTGGCTAAAGAATTCTAATAAGTCACAATCATGCATCTACTAACTTAGCAAACCACTAAACTAAAGTGAGGGGGTAAATGGTAGATGATAGGAGTTATGAATAATATCAATTACACAAGAGAATTCCTAATGATAAATGTGTAGTAGCACATTGAGAGGACAGCGGGAGAGATCTAGGTTCCTATGTACTTTTCTATTACTTAGGTTCTATGATAGCAATTATACCATGGCACTTTGGGACATCAAAACACTAGCCATAGACGAGGGGATGAGAAGGGGGCTAGGAAGCTCGACAAGGTCCTCTGACACCAACCCGAACGTGGTGGAATACATCGGCCATCGGGCTGTCACCACCAGGGCTACCACAAACAATCCGTGGGGTTGGGTGCAATCTCAGGTAACCTATAGGATAGACACCATGTCTACACTAGCGATTACTACTCTAGCTAACTAGAATAACTAGAGCACTCGATGCGAGCGAAGATCCCATGCAATGACATAACAACTATACTAACCAAATATATGAAAGGCATGAAAGTAATAGAGAAGATAAATATATATAAAGCATAGGTCTTACAAAGGAAAGATACAAGACATACCAAACCACGAAGACATCTCCGTAAGCAGGAGCGCAGCCCGCTCTCCCTAACTCTCTAGTTGCTAATCTACTACATTGGAGAGTCTAGCCCTAATTCTCTAGTGGAGAGGTTGTCCTCACATTGGGACACCTCCAAGACCAACAGTCAAGAGATAATGAATGGAATGAATTAGGGTTTCACCCCACAGGGGCGGGGGTCTTGTTATATAGGGGTCTCCGGGCCTCCCTCCTAGTTCCGTGAGCAATGTGGTACTAAACCTTCCACCATGTATTATGCTAATGCACATAGGCTTAGATGGGCCGAATTCAGGTTTAGGCCTTCTAGAGTCTTCCATTGGATGCACCATATCCCTTGGATCCAACCGACCTTGGGGAATGGCGTAGATCTAATCTCCATGGCGGTAGTGAACCCGACCTATCAAGATGGTCAGCGAGGTAGGACCGGGGGCGGCCGCCCTGGATGGTGACCGCGGTCGCCGGCTCTATGCCAGGTGGGTCCCACCTTCCAGGCCTGCTCTTCTGGTGTCTTCTAGAATGTTCTTGCGTGGGCTTCAAGTTGGATTCCTTCACGGATAAGTCTTTATGTCGTAGGGCTTGCAAACACTTGGGCATTTTCCTGTTTAATCCCTGAAAATATATAAATCACCAAAACTCATGGAATTATGTCAGTAAAGCCCCTATACTATGTTGATATTCATTTTAAGTCCTTATTTCAGTTTGAAGAGCCTATATATTTTATGCTATAACAGGTGTCAACAAGCTCCCCAAGCTTACCCTTTGCTAGTCCCTAGCAAAGCCAAACTTAGCAATGGATCAGGAGTTGCTATAACACTTTCACGCCTCAAAAGTACACATGCTTTCCAACAAAATTTCTCCTCCGGGTAAGAATAAACTTTTTCAACCTTCAACTTACCCATATTACCTTTAACCATGGAGCTTGTAGGCTTTTCTTAGATCTTGGGCAATTGAAAGATAGAACGATCAAGTCAAGCACCATGTCTCAAACTCTTTGTTCAACTATCATTCTAGAGTTTTTGCAGGTTTTCAAAATAAAACTCAAAGTTCCTTAGTATGACCCTTTCAAATCTCTCATTTGTGGTATTTGTGGATCCTCACTTAGGCAATAATATTGTGTTGCCTTTCTCTCATAATATGTGGTATTTTTTGGACTAAGGCAGTAGGACACTATGCCTTCTTCTCTCTCACCCTATATCTAAAGCTTAAATGTGGAGTTCATAGGTGGGAGAAAACTAAATCTACTTACTAAGCATATATCGTAAAGTCAAGCAATGGATCCAAAGTCACGAGTCATCTTTGCATGTGCATGTGTATGGTGTAGTGGAATGAATATGATGGTAAATGTATGAGGCGAATGAAGTGAAAGCCTAATTCTACTTTGCTCTGTAGGAAACATATCTCTCTCTTTAGGACTTTGAAAGTATTTAAGAGAACCTGGGTTGTATACTCTTTCAATATTTTTTTTTTTTTTTTTTCTCTCTATATATTTTTTTTCATGGAGAAGCGGGCATGTAAGTACCCATTGTTTTATTGCGGACATGTTGGGTGAAATATCAGCACAACACTTTATTGATGAAGTATGGTCACAAAGCAACCATTCAACATGGTCTTTTACAGGGTGCATCGGGGTATTTATAGGGACCCCCCGACTTCGTATTCTGATAAAAACATAAACTTCACATTTGAGATTTCTAACAACTTCTCAAGGTTTCTATTCTAGCTAAGTTGTTTTCACCATCTTCGCTTGAATCTTTGAATCATGATTCTTCATATTCTTTGTTCAGTGAAGTTGTCTTCACCAACTTCTCTTTCATCATATCTTTTCCCTCTTCGTGTTGAAAGTTTTCTTCCCGCAACTTCAAAGTTAGGCGACGAAGTCAACTTCAAAGTTTGGGCATAAAGTTTGTCTACGAAGTCAATCTTCAAAGTTTGGGCATAAAGTTTGTCTACGAAGTCAACTTCAAAGTTTGGGCATAAAGTTTGTCTACGAAGTCAACTTCAAAGTTCGGGATAAAAATTTCGGGGCGAAGTTAGATCCCAACGGCAGCCCCGTGGGCTAAGGCCGACTTCAAAGGCATGAAACCCACGAAAGTTTTTATGAAAAACCGAGGTCCGAAACATCGTCCCGACCTTTGAAGTTGGACTTTTTGTAACGGCTAGTTTGGTATGTCGACTCCTCGAGTTATAAATATCAAAACATACCCCCTGTTTTTTATCTTTTTTTGAAGAGGGGAAACCTTTTTTCATTTTTTTTCCTAATTCAAATAAGTCAAATTAAAGAATTGAAGGTTAAAGTTCACCTTAGTGAACATTTTATAGCGAAAATTCACGGTATTGAATTTTAAATTTCAAAACGTCATCCCTTCTTTTTTTTTTAGAGAAGTGGGGCGGAAACTTCTCTTGGAACTTAAAGTTCACCTTAGTGAACATTTTATAGCGAAAATTAACCTTAGTGAATTTGAAAGCGTCGTCCCTTCTTTTTTTGAGAGAAGTGGACGCGGAAACTTCGTTTCGAAATTTAAGTTTCTTCTTAGAGAATTTGAGTAAAAATTTCATTTTGAAGTTTCAAATTTCTCTTTAGAGAATTTGAAAACGTCGTTCCCTTCTTTTCTTGCGAGAAGTGGGGAGCGAAAACTTCGTTCCTAAATTACAATTTTCTCCTTAGAGAATTTGAGAAAAAAACTTGTTGGTAGCAATTTTATTTTGTTAAAAATTGCACCTACTTATGGCTTTAATTGGGGCGATGCAAGAGCAAGCTGCTCTTCGGCCTTTCGAACTTAAACTTCACCTTAGTGAATTTAAAAAATGAACTTTTTTTTTTTCAAAGTTAAAATTCACCTTAGTGAATTTGGAAAACGAACATATATTTTCGAAGTTAAAATTCACCTTAGTGAATCTAAAAGTGAACTTCTTTCAAAGTTAAAATTTACCTTTGTGAATTTCACAAACAAACTTTTTTCGAAGTTAAAATTCACCTTAGGGGCCGTTTGGAAGTTGATATTGGCGTCTTTGGAATCGGCATTGGTATTTGGCGGGCTCCAATTCAATTGTTTGGATGTTCTGGAATTGGGCCGAGGTATTGGAGCCCAATATCGCGGACTCCTTCCGCACGACGAAGGAAAGCGGACGCCGCCAATTCCACTTGTCTCCCTTTCGGTATTGTGGAATTCTGTTTTCCCTCCCTCCCCCGACACCCCACGCCCGCGTACCCCTTCGTGAAAGACCGCGAGAGAGACAGGCGGAGGCCGGGATGGCGATGGCGACGGCCCCGATGGCGACGACGGAGGCGGCGGGGAGGTTGACCCCGCGGCGGCGTCCCTCCCCCCGGTCTCCCCTCCCCAACCTCCGGTGTCCCTCCACAACCTCCAGGCATCTCCTCGCAACCTCAGGCATCCTCCGAACCTCCGTCGTTCTCGTTCTCACTACAGTCACTTCTTGCTAGTCCCATCTACATCCCCTTTGCCGATGAAATCCTCCATCTTCGAGCTGTGCATACCGATTGATCTTGCTTGGATTTCCGATCCCCTTTCGTTGAAACCCTAACCCTATTTTTTTTTTTCGCCTTTACTTACATTACGTTACTTCTTGGATCGATTGAAGGTATATAGTGCATATCTTTGGTGTTTCTTAAAACTTTTTTTTTTCATGTCATGCTCTCTTTTAAAATCATGTGTGTGCACGTGTGCATTGTAGCTGCATTATGTCGATTCGAGTTGGTTTCCTTCATTAATGAAGAAAACAAAAGGAGAAAGAGGAGAAGGATTATTTTCTTGAACTATCTTGTGAGGCAATTGTTCTTGGGCTTGCATATCTTAGTTCACGGGTGCCAAGGAATTTAGGGTGCTTTAATGATGATGAGGAGAGGCATACTCTTAGGAAGTATTTCTTTGAAGGCATTGTATGATGGTTACGAAATTACATGCTATGATTCACTACGTTTAACTAAAAGAAACTTTCATGACTTGTGCATCATATTGCGTGAAAGGTGCGGTCTTTCTTGAGAGTGTTTATGTTTACGTGGAAGAAAAGGTTGCTATGTTCTTCTTGATAGTTGGGCATGGTCTAAAAATGAGGCTGTTGCGTGGCACTTATAATCGCTCTTTAGAGACTATCGGTAGGCACTTTGGTGATGTGTTATCGGCTATTCTATCTTTAAGTGGGGAGTTCATTAAGCTTCACGATCCTTCCATTCACCCACCCGATGATTACAAGTGGAAGTGGTTCGGCAATGCTCTTGGTGCATTAGATGGGTGTCATGTTGATGTGTGTTGTTGATCGGTCGACCAAGGGAGGTACGTAAAGCGTAAAGCGATACATCTCCACTAACATGCTCGGTGTGGTTGATTTGGAACATGAAATTTCAGTATGTTTTGCCCGGTTGGGAGGGTTCAAAGATCCGATTCAAGAGTTTTGCGTGATGCAATGAGTCGCCAAGATGCATTTGTTGTACCTCAGGGTATGACCTTTTCATTTGGCATTTTATTTCTTTATTTTGTTGGTATCTAACTTAGTTTCTTTATAATAGGAAAATATTATTTAGCTGATCTTTGGTTATACCAATGGACCTGGATTTCTAGCTCCATTCGAGCCACTAGGTATCACTTAAAAAGAGTGGGTTTCAAGTCAACAACAGCCTAAAACTTGAAAGAGTTATATAACTTGCGTCATTCTCGTGCTAGAAATGTTGTGGAAAGAACTTTTGGTTTGTGGAAAAAAATGGGCAATCTTGCGTTCTCAAAGTTTCTTTAATATAAAGAACGGTAACTACAAATATGTACCTATGGTTAAAAAAATATAAATGTAAATGCTAACTACAAATTAATACCATGCGGATCCGAATTATAAATGCTTGTTGTGTGTTACACAACTTTACAAAAGAGATAGACGACATCAAATGGATGATTTGTTGCTACTGAAAGTGGATGCTGAAATAGCGACTCATTAAATTGAGCGAGATGATGACTTAATTACAAGTGTTCAAGTTTCTCTGAATGGAGCGACTTTAGGGACCAGCTAGCTAATGACATGTTTTTGCCGAGTACCTTGTTAGGCATGGTGAACTAGAGATGGAGTAGGTTGCATGGGTTGGCATGTATATTATATATATATATATAGCTTTGGGCTTTTGTGATAGCTAGGCGATGGTGCATTTTGTGATGGCTAGGCGATGGTGCATTTTGTGATATTTTGTAAATGCATCATCCTAACTCAAGGCTTTTGTTATCTAGTACATGGCTGCAAACAAAAGGCACCAAAGAGAGTTTACCTCACATGGGCCGGATGAGATGGACTTTGCATTGTTGGTCGTTCTTGTCGAGCATCACAACAATGGTGACCATTCCCAAAATGGATGGAAGCCACATGTCTACAATCTTCGCTATCAAGAATGTATGCGTGAGAAGTGCAATGTGGACATCACAAAAGATAACATATCATCGAGGATCAAAACTTTTGACAAGCATTATGAGGTCATTAGTAAGATATTGTCCGCAGTGGTTTTGGTTGGGATTGGGAGAATAATAAGCTCTCAATGGATAGTGAGGATGTGTGGTCTAGATATGTGGCGGTAAGTACATTTGCATTTGCATCCCGGATGTTTTACTTTTATAATGAGGCAAGTCACTTGTATATGTGTCGTCTTTTGTGCGGTGGTAACAAGGCAGCAGACTTGTTACAAGAACAAGGTAGTGAAGAATTGGGATGCAATCGGTGCAATTTATTCAACAGATCATGCAAATGGTGATGGTGCCCAAACAGGGAGCTGAGAGTGCACAAGTTTTCACCGAACAATTTGAACAAACCCAAGATGTACCCCCAAAAAGGCAAATAACCGGTGAAGCAATTCTTTTGCATGCTAGGAGATATGAGGACTTCGTTTCAGGATGCTCTAAAATCCATCGAGCCTTTACCAATGCCTCGGGTTACTAGCCCTGCTGAAATCCTTGCTGCACTTGAGGAAATACCAGATTTGGATAGATCTGAACTTTTGCGGTCTTATGGCAACCGATTGTTAATGAGCGTCTATTCCAAGCGCTTCTAGAGTTGCCTATGGCCTTGAGGAAGGAATGGCTCCTTATGTTGGATTAGAGCTTGAATTAGAGGAGGAATGGTAGGTAGGGAAGACACATGCGCTTGTTGTTATGTAATATAGCACTTTAGAGCCTTTTAATATTAATTAAGTGCTATGCTATGTGTTGGTACTTGTAAGAGACATGGAATTTTTTATCATCAAGTATTGGCTATATAATGGATGCGGTGTGTGGTTTCATCAATTATTTATCCATTTTATCTCGCAAAAAGAATTATTTTTCATTTTTATATACTTTACTACCGTTTGTATTATTTTCCTAAATATTATGGTTTTCTTATTTCCTACAATGATATATAATCAGTTGGATATATGTGCAAGTCATGAAACACATTGTACTCTCTAAAAGAGACAATTAAGATATTGTACATCCAAACAAGGAATTGGATTTGGTTGTTTTCCTATGATTCCAAGCAATCGCCTAATTGCACATCCAAACACTAGCATTGGTATTCGGGCCATTTCAATTCACGGGACTTTAGTATTCGGGCTAATTCAATTCCTCATTTGAATATCTACAACCAAACGAGCCTTAGTAAATTTGAAAAACGCCCTTCCCTTCTCTTTATCAAAATTTCGAAGTTGAAACTTTTTTTTTTTTTTTTCGAAGTCAAAATTTCTTAGCAAATTTTGAAAAAAACGTCGTCCCCTTCTCTTTTTGCGAAGTTGGAGCGAAAACTTTTTTCGAAGTCAAAATTTCTTAGCAAATTTTTGAAAACGTCCCCTTCTCTTTTTGCGAAGTTGAGCGAAAACTTATTTTTTCAAGTCAAAATTTCTTAGCAAATTTTGAAAACGTCGTCCCCTTCTCCTTTTGCGAAGTTGGAGCGAAAGCTTTTTCCAAAGTCAAAATTTCTTAGCAAATTTTGAAAACGCCGAATCCCCTTCTCTTTTTGCGGTTGGAGCGAAAACTTTTTTTTCGAAGTCAAAATTTGTTAGCAAATTTTGAAAACATAAATCCCCTTCTCTTTTTGCGAAGTTGACGCGGAAACCCTT
Organism: Hyparrhenia diplandra; assembly: GCA_015847255.1. NCBI lineage: Eukaryota > Viridiplantae > Streptophyta > Magnoliopsida > Poales > Poaceae > Hyparrhenia > Hyparrhenia diplandra. The sequence continues at coordinate 49,229 of JADLZK010011202.1, forward strand.
GAAAGTTAAAATTCACAAGTTCACCTTAGTGAAAATTTTGCGGTGAAAATTCACCTTGGTGAATTTGAAAACGCCGATCCCTTCTTTTTGAAGAGAAGTTGGTTGTGAAACTTCTCTTAGAAATTGAAGTTTACCTTAGTGAACATTTTATAGGGAGAATTCACCTTAGTGAATTTGAAAAAACAAATTGCTTTTCAAAGTCAACATTCTCCATAGTGAATTTGAAAACGAACTTCTTTTCAACGTTAAAATTGACCTTTTTGAAAAAACAAACTCCTTTTTCAAAGTCAAAATTTACCTTAGTAAAATTGAAAAACAAACTTCTTTTGAAGTTGAAATTCACCTTTTGTAAAAAGAAAACTTCTTTTCAGTTTAAAATTCACCTTAGTGAATTCGAAAAAAAATGAACTTCCTTTTCGAACTCAAAATTTGAAGAAAAAACAAAGTTCTTTTCAAGTTCAAATTCATTAATTTGAAAAACAAACTTACGTTTGAAGGCAAAATTCAACTTGAAAAAGCGAACTTCTTTTGAAGCGAGAAATTTGAAAAAACAAACTTCTTTTCGAAGTTCAAAATCACTAATTTTAAAAGAAACTTCTTTTCGAAGTCAAAATTTACTAGTTTGAAAAACAAAACTTCTTTTCAAGTCAAAATTTACCTTATTGAATTTGAAAATGAACTTCTCTTTGAAGTCAAAATTTGAACCAAACTTCTTTTCAAAAGTTCAAATTCACTAATTTGAAAAGCAAACTTCTTTTTGAAGACAAAATTCCCCTTAGTGAATTTGAAAAAATGAACTTCTTTTTAGAAGTTGAAATCTGAAAAAACAAACTTCTTTTCGAAGTTCAAATTCACTAATTTGAAAAACAAACTTCTTTTGAAGTCAAAATTTTGTCCTTGGAGAATTTTGAAAACGTCGTCCCCCTTTTTTTGCGAAGTTGTTGCGAAAACTTCATTTTGAAGTCAGAATTTTCTCCTTAGAGAATTTTGAAAACGTCGTCCCCTTCTTTTTCATGGAGAAGTGGACGGGAACTTCTCTTAGACGTTCAAGTTCTCCTTTGTGAACATTTTGTAGCTTAAAAATTCACCTTAGTGAATTTGAAAACGCAAATCATTATTTTTCGTGGAGAAGTGGACGCGGAAACTTCTCTTGGAAGTTAAGGTTCACCTTAGTGAACACTTTATAGCGAAAATTCACCTTAGTGAATTTGAAAACATCGTCCCTTCTCTTTTGTAGAGAAGTGGACATGAAAGCTTCTCTTGGAAGTTAAAGTTCACCTTAGTGAACATTTTATAGCGAAAATTCACCTTAGTGAATTTGAAAACGTCGTCCCTTCTCTTTTGCAGAGAAGTGGACATGAAAGCTTCTCTTGGAAGTTTAAGTTCACCTTAGTCAACATTTTATAGCGAAAAATACCTTAGTGAATTTGAAAAAATGTCGTCCCCTTCTCTTTGCTGGAGAAGTGGACATGAAAGCTTCTCTTGGAAGTTAAAGTTCACCTTAGTGAACATTTTATAGCTTAAAATTTACCTTAGTGAATTTGGCGTCGTCCCTTCTCTTTTTTTGAGAGAAGTGGACATGAAAGCTTCTCTTGGAAGTTAAAGTTCACCTTAGTGAACATTTTATAGCTTAAAATTCACCTTAGTGAATTTGAAAACGTCGTCCCTTCTCTTTTGCGGAGAAGTGGACATGAAAGCTTCTCTTGAAGTTAAAGTTCACCTTAGTGAACATTTTATAGCGAAAATTCACCTTAGTGAATTTGAAAACGTCGTCCCTTCTCTTTTGGAGAAGTGGACATGAAAGCTTCTCTTAGAAGTTAAGAGTTCACCTTAGTGAACATTTTATAGTGAAAATTCACCTTAGTGAATTTGAAACACTGTCCCTTCTTCTTTGTTGAGAAGTGGACGCAAAAAAACTTCGCTTGGAAGTTAAAGTTCACCTTAGCGAATTTAAAATTGTAAAGATTTTTCTTTAGAATATAATTTGCTTTATTGTTTTCTAATTGTACAAAAATGATAAGTTAGCATTATTTTGATTGTATGAAATTTAATGCTAACTTACTTTTATGTGATTGTGTGCCGATATTTGAGTATACTTAAAATATACTCTTCGGCTCATGGTGTTTGGAGAGATTTTTTGTAGGGTAATGTATTTCTCATTTATATTACATTGCTTTTGATAACATTGTTTAGGAAAATATGTATGCATGTTATTTAAATGAGACCCTTGGCAAACTTTGTAAAATCAGTAAGACCTGCAAGCTTGAAAGTTCTTCATAGTTAAATCTGACAATGTAAAAGATGTATAAAAATCTTGGCATGTATGTGATAGAAATATAGTTTAAACTAAAGTAACAATATGTTACTACGATGGATCATGACTTGACATGACTTTATTATTACGAGTTCCATGGTCAAATTCTCACAAGAGATTTTTTTTTTTTTTTTTTTTTGACGAATGCTCATATGCACAAAAGCGATGGTGCCTGTCTAGAATGCTAGTTTTACGGAACTATTTTGGGCATTCAAACTAATAATAAATTAAGTGTTAACTACTATAGTCAAGCCTACGCTTGTTTATGCTGGTTAAAAAGGCAAGTGACGTGCTACTGTTATACTGAGTAATCGGAATGAGTGCACGCAAGTGTTATTCAAAAACAAGTCATAACGACAAGATTTTTGTCTTCTATGTCTCTCTCTCTTTTTCTTTCCTTTTTTTCCAGTCATGCAAATGCAAAGCGAAGCCCTAGTTCAACAGCCCCTTGGGCTGGCTAATAAGTTTTAGGGAGTGTGTGTGCCTTTGCTAAAATTTGAGCTAAAAAGCCAGAGTCTAGAGGAGTTGGACTTACATTGGTAGCTTGGGATTTAGGTCACCCAAGATCCATCATCTATTTATTGTCGATCGAAGCCCCTTAGCGATATACCAACTTTATGATGGGTTGAAAAAGTCTTGTAACATGTTGGTTGGTACTTTGACTCCGTGCATGTAATTCCATCTTCTCTAGCCTTGCGATGGCTCCTGGACTTGGCTAAAAGTGGATAGGAACATGTGCTTGGCATCAATGTTGCTTGGACCTTTGTTGAAAGTCATCTAGCGTCTAAAGATGGAGTCATGTTTGATTTGAACTGCGAAGCTGTTCTTGATCGGGAAGTAGTTTCTAGAGATGGAGCCAAAGTTGTGAGAAGTCATATTTTCTCTATGAGTAGCCTTTTAGTATCTGAGCTCCAATTTGTATCTCCGCCACCACAGCTTTGCTTGGACTGTCTTGGGTAAATACTCCGGTGGTTATTCTTGCAAAATTAAACTTTTAGGGTGAAGCCCCTTGCATGATCTTTTGGAATACTTGGCTGATGGTCGATGAGCTCACTTATCGGCGGCGAAGTCTTCTAGTTTGGTTTTTAACGGGCCTTCAATATATCATTTCTTGAAAAGGAACCTTTAATATGTCCAACCAAGTCAATTGTTTCATCCAAATCTTGTTTCTAACAACGAAGTCGTTTTTTAATATATTCCTGCATTCTTTCCAAGGAAGAAAAGAGTTAGTATGAAGTAATGTTTTCTAGACTGTTGTGTAGCATGATATAAATAAGAGAATGTGCGAAGACAGTATGATGTAAAAAGAGAATGTCTGATCGAAGGCCAGAGAGATTTTCCAAACAGCTTTTTGGCTTCCGGAAGCATGTAAGAAAGATAATATAAAATAGTTAGTAAGAAATCATGCCTAAGTAGTATTGTTTTACTCATAATCTGTCATTGGGTTTGGCAAGCCGGAAATATAATATAGAACATGCCATAGTGCAAACTGAATAAAATAATGGAACAACGTCGAAAGGTTAATTCTTGATAGCACATGCAAATAGTATTATGGGGGATCAACATTATTTTTGCAAAAATGGTCAACATTACAAGTGATAGGGTCAATGTTGTTTGATTTGAGATGAAACTGAATATTGAAAAGAACCACTTTTTTTTAAAAAAAAATGCGGATTCCATTGTTTTGGAAATTAAACAGACAATGTTGCTATCCGTTGATTAATTGCATCATCATAATATCGGTGGGTGTACGTAATCCTTTCAAAATAATGTACTTCGTGACCCGCACATGCATTATCCAATATGGTTACTTAACAAACAGAGCTTAATAAATGCGAAGCAATATAGAGCTTAGTGGCACGTAAAAATCAAGAGATAGTTGATTGAGGTCCATTGGTGAGATAGCTCCAGCATAAAAAGAATGGAAAGCAGTTAAGAATGACTTCGCCTGCATGCTTTTTGTCTATGCTAGGTGGGCACGTGGTCAGTCACATGATTTCGCATGCAACTTTGTTGGTGAAGCGTGCTGTGCAGGGAGATTGGAGAAATAACTATTTGCGCTGGCAACGAGTGAAGTTGTCTCCGTAGTTTCTGTTGTTGGAATTTAGATGTTAAGTGGGCTTGGCCCAAATAACAAATTCTGAAATTCTAAAGAAATCTCAAAGGCCCATTCATGAATATGGAAAGGAGGGAGTAGTGGAATCCTTTAGTACCACATTGCTTATGGAAGGTGGATAGGACCAACTTATATACGGAAGTTGTTCCTACCTTCTCAAGTCTAGTGTGAGAAGGAGAAAGGGGAACTCAGCGCGCGCTCGCTTCGCCTCGCCTCGCCGGGCGGGCGGGGCGGGCGAGGCGGCATGGGGCGCACGACTATCTTGCGCGTGAATGGTCTTCCGAAATCCGGCTCCTCGCCTTGCGGGGCGCGGTCTCCTTTTGCGGTTTCAGTTTTTGGTCTTTTGGTTTGCGAGTTCTAATCAAATACGAACGGTAGAGTCCTAACCGGTTTAGATCGTGATTGTGTCACGAGGTCGGTTCACCGGACTATATAAGCGCAGACCATCGGCCACGCTAAAACGCATCCAATCTAAAGCTTAGAGCTTTTGCCTCTTCTCGCTGCGGCTTTGCCGTCGCCAAGTCTCCAGCCCGATCGTTTGCGTGCACTAGCGGCCGGGCGGCAGGTCTCCGGAACCGTCGTCTTCGCGATCTGCACGGGGAGAAGGCGAATAAGGTTTTGGGAAGCGCTCTTGGCTGCGACTGCTCCCAAATCTTGCCACGGCTCGTCTACAGAAGGACACGCGGAGGACCAGCCAGCCCGTCTTCGTCGACAACGTCTTCAACAACAACCAATCGACGACGGCGACAAATGACACTGGAGGAACTCGGCCGCTTCGCGGGAACCTCTCCATCAAGTTGTCATCAACGCCGGTCGGGTATTCTTGGATCCAATCTTTATGTTAGTCATGTTCGGTCAATCCAATCTATCACGGTATGCTAGTTACATTTTACACCTGTTGTCATGATCTATGATATGCGATTATGCTATGCTATGATCTGGCGTTTTGTATTCATGTTATGCTAGTATGCTTTACTTGCTCTATCTAGTAGATCTTTTAAGCATGATTTATTTGATGGAATTAATCACGGAAGTTGCCTATTTACTTAACAATCCAAAAACCTAATTATAGGTCTTTTTCGGTTCAATGGCTAGTTTTGTTGATGCTCGAGGTCGGAGAAATTCTCCGGTGAGCACTTTAAGAGGTGGTGCAGTAAAAGGTCACTGATTGGCTTTTGCCATGGATGTTTTCGGGTCAAAGATGGCTTACACGAGGGAGACCTTTCGATGAAGATCAGAATAAATTTCGGAAGGCCAACGAAATCTTTGTGGGAGGCGCGGCGCAATGTGATATCGGATCATATCTATGATCTTTGTGATGCACTATAAAGCGCTAAAGCTATGTGGGATTATCTGAACACTACCTATGGTGCTCGGATATGTGCAAACAACCGTACATCATGGAGAGCTTTCATGACTATAAGATGGTTGCAAACAAATCTATAGTCGTTCAAGCTCATGAGATCTGGCCTTTGGCTAAGGAACTTGAACTCCTTGAGTATGTTATACCCGATGAAGTTGTGGGGTATTATTATTGCCAAATTACCTCCTTCATGGAGGAACTTTTGCCACAAGCCTCAAGCATAAGAGTGAAGATATCGGTTGAAAACCCTGATTCAATCTCTAGATGTTGAGGAGAAAGCTCGGGCTAAAGATCATCTTGAGAAGGGGAACGAGGAAAGTAGCGCCCACTTTGTCGGAGAGAAACTTCAAAGGCAAGAACAAAGGAAAGGGGGAAACAAAGCGACCTTTCAATGCCAAAGCTACTACTACCTTCAAGAAGAAGAAGAAGGACAAGTCTGAGATGCCTTGTTTCACTTGTGGTGATCTTGGCCATTTGCTAAGGAGTGTCCTCGCGTGCGGACCGAAGAGAAGAAGGTCAACCTCGTGGATCGCAACCAATGCCGATGACGGGTATGGTAATCTTCCCATTGTATTTTTCAGTATTTCAATCACCTAGTTGGTGGCTTGATACGGGTGCTAACATTCACGTATGTGCCGACATCTCTTTGTTCTCTTCTTATCGGGGGCTTCAAGGTTCCTCCGTCCTAATGGGGAATGGATCACATGCTTCTCGTTCGTGGTGTTGGCACGGTAGATCCAAGTTTACCGGGAAGATCGTGGCAAACAAGAACGTCAAAGCATGTCCCTACTATTATAAAGAACCTTGTTAGCGTTTCTCTTTTATTAAGAGATGGTCTTAAAGTAGTGTTAGAGTCCAATAAAGTAGTTATATCTAAGCATGGACAATTTATTGGTAAAGGCTATGATTGCGGAGGCTTGTTCCGCCTAAGTTTGTCAGATTTTAATAATAAGTCAGTCAATCATATTTGTGGCACAATTGATGATAATTCTAGTGTTTGGCATTCTCGTTTATGTCATGTGAATTTTGGTTTGATGTCACATTTATCTAGCTTGCGGTTAATTCCAGATTTCACCATTGCCAAAGGTTCTAAGTGCCATAGTTGTGTGCAATCTAAGCAACCTCGAAAGCCTCACAAGGCGGCGGAGGAGAGACACTTGGCACCTCTAGAGCTCATACATTCGATCTATGCGAGATGAATGGTGTGTTGACTAAAGGTGGAAAGAGATATTTCATGACGTTAATTGATGATGCTTCTAGATATTGCTATATTTATTTCTGAAAACTAAAGATGAGGCATTAGACTACTTTAAAATCTTTTAAGGCTGAAGTTGAAAATCAACTAGAAAGGAAAATTAAACATCTAAGGTCGGATCGTGGTGGTGAATATTTTCCTATAACATTTGATGAGTTTTGTCTTGAACATGGTATTATTCATGAGAGGACACCTCCCTATTCGCCCGAATCCAACGGGTTGCCGAGAGGAAAAATCGCGACGCCGACCGACTTGGTTAACGCCATGTTAGACATATTTGGTTTATCTAAGGCATGGTGGGGAAGCTATATTGATCAAGCGAGTCATGTCCCGAATAGAATTCCAAACAGAAATAAAGAGACAACACCATATGAAATATGGGTTGGAAGGAAACCATCACTTTCATACCTACGCGACGTGGGGATGCTTGGCGAAAAGTCAATGTTCCGATCAATAAGAAGCGTAAGCTTGGACCAAAGACGCGGTAGATTGTATCTTTCTTGGATATGCTCACAACAAAGATTGCCTATCGATTTTTAGTAGTAAAATGGAAGTTTCGATATGCATATTGATACTATCTTTGAATCTCGAGATGCTACATTTTTTGAGAATATATTTCCTATAAAAGATATGCATAGCAATGCTAAGTTTTCCACCGAATTAGCTCTGAAATTACTATACCTATCGAAGTCTCCTATTGAGTCGTTTGAGCAACCACTTGAGAAGAATGACAATGAAGTTCTGTGAGGAACAAGAGACGGAGGATTGCAAAATCTTTTGGTGCTGATTTCATTGTGTACCTTGTGGATGATACTCCCACCTCTATTTCAGAGGCATATGCATCTCCGGATGCAGATGATTGGAAAGAAGCTCGTTCGTAGTGAGATGGACTCGATTCTTTCTAATGGAACTTGGGAGCTTTTTTCGAACTACCTTTTGGTTATAAACCAATCGGGTTGTAAGTGGGTGTTCAAGAAAAAGCTTAGACCCGATGGTACTATTGACAAGTACAAGGCTCGTCTTGTAGCTAAGGGCTATACTCAAAAGGAAGGAGAAGATTTCTTTGATACTTACTCGCTTTGTTGCTAGAATGACCACTATTCGAACACTACTATCCTTGGCTGCCTCATATGGTCCGATCATTCATCAAATGGATGTAAAGACAAACTTTTCTTAATGGAGAGTTGGATGAGGAGATCTATATGGATCACCGATGGGTTTGTAGTAAAAGGTGAAGAGCGTAGGGTGTGTAAATTATTGAAGTCTTTGTATGGCTTGAAACAAGCACCTAAACAATGGCATGAGAAGTTTGACACTACGTTAACTAATGCCGGGCTATATTGTTAATGAAGGCGATAGGTGTGTGTATTATCGACATGGTGGGGCTTAACTGTTATTTTATGTTTATATGTTGATGATATTCTAATCTTTGGTACAAACATGGATGTTATAAATGAGGTCAAGTCTTTCTTGTCAAAAGAATTTTGATATGAAAGATCTAGGAGAGGCTGATGTAATTCTAAACATTAAGCTAATTAAGGAAGAGAGTGGGATTACTTTATCGCAATCTCACTATGTTGAGAAGGTCCCGAGTCGTTTTGGCTTTATGGATAGAAAGTCTTCTCCAACACCTTATGATCCTAGTGTGACATTGCGAAAAAGAATAAGAAGCGTACTAGAGATCAGCTCAAGTACTCTCAGATTGTTGGTTCACTCATGTATCTAGCTTAATGCAACCGGACCCAGACATCTCTTTTTCGTGAGCAAATTGAGTAGGTATATGTCCAACTTGGGGTGATGATCATTGGCATGTACTAGAAAGGGTCTTGTGCTATCTTAAAGGTACAATGAGCTATGGAATTCACTATTCTCGGGCACCCAATTTGTGCTAGAGGGATATAGTGATGCCAACTGAATTTCGATATTGCTCAAATCTACGCCACAAGTGGGTATGTATTTACTCTTGGAGGTGGCGCAGTGTCATGGAGGTCTTGTAAACAGACTATTTTGACTAAGTCAACCATGGAAGCGAGTAACTTATCGCTTTAGAAACAAAGATCCGCAGAGGCGAGTGGCTGCGTGAGCTCTTGTCGACTTGCTTGGGTGGTTAAAAACCAAGACCGCTATCCTTATGAACTGTGATAATCAAACGGTGATCACTAAAGTAAATAGTGCAAAGGATAATTCAAAGTCAACAAGACACGTTAAAAGACGTTTGAAGACCGTCGAGGAAATTGAGAAGCTCCGAGTAATAATCGTATCCTATATACGTACAGATAAAAAACAGCGAGATCCCTTTACTAAAGGACTATCACGTAATGTGATAGAAATTGCATCTAGGGAGATGGGTATGAGACCCATATGAGTTTTCAGTAGTAGTAACCCAACCTTTTGATCGGAGATCCCGTGACTAAGGACCTGGGAAAAACAAGCTATTGATAAACCGAGAAGAGTAAACTAATAAACCCTCTCTATGTGAAGATGCAATACTCTCAAGAGCAAAAAGAGGCTCAGTATGGTAGGTTGGCAAGAATGCCTTAATATGTCCTATTGACTTTATAAGTAAAGATCTTTGTCCCCTACGAGCATTCTTGAATGGGCATACCTATATGAGTTCGACCGTTAAACGCCGCGATCTATGAGACTTGGGTGATCTCTAGTAAGCTCATGAAGAGACCGAGGAGTATGACGATATGCTCCACCCACGGGAAAGGCTACGGTAGCTAAGTACTAGTTTGGCTTTGAGCAAAGCTTATTCACACAAAACTTGCAATTCAAGGCGTAGTCCATTGTTCAAGTTGTGGATAGGTGTAGCTTGAAGTTCTAGGCGGAAGTTCAACTTAGCGGTCTCCGCTGAAACACTAGTATATCAAACGGTAGCGAGAACAGGCAAAATCTCTTAATGGGTATTTGAGATCCGGCGGGGATTGTTGGAATTTAGATGTTAAGTGGGCTTGGCCCAAATAACAAATTCTGAAATTCCTAAAGAAATCTCAAAGGCCCATTCATGAATATGGAAAGGAGGGAGTAGTGGAATCCATTAGCACCACATTGCTTATGGAAGGTGGATAGGACCAACTTATATACGGAAGTTGTTCCTACCTTCTCAAGTCTAGTGTGAGAAGGAGAAAGGGAACTCCACGCCGCAGCGCTCGCCTCGCCTCGCGGGCCGGCCGGGCGGGGGCGGGCGGGCGAAGGCGCTGGGGCGCACGACATGCGCGTGAATGGTCTTCCGAAACCGGCTCCTCGCCTTGCGGGGGCGCGGTCTCCTTTTGCAGTTTCAGTTTTTTGGTCTTTTGGTTTGCAGAGTTCTAATCAAATACGAACGGTAGAGTCCTAACCGGTTTAGATCGTGATTGTGTCACGAGGTCGGTTCACCCGGACTATATAAGCAGACCACCGCCACGCTAAAACGCATCCAATCTAAAGCTTAGAGCTTTTGCCTCTTTCGCTGCTGCGCCGCCGTCGCCAAGTCTCCACCCGATCGTTTGCGTGCACTAGCGGCCGGGCGAGCAGGTCTCCGAACCGCCGTCTTCGCGATCCCCGCACGGGAGAAGGCGAATAAGGTTTTGGGAAGCGCTCTTGCGCGACTACTCCCAAATCTTCGTCACGGCTCGTCTACCGAGAAGGACACGCGGAGGACCGCCCCGGCGCCGTCTTCGTCGACAACGTCTTCAACAGCAACCAATCGACGACAGCCGACGGCGACTGGAGGAACTCGGCCGCTTTCGAGAAACCTCTCCATCAAGTTGTCATCAACGCCGATCCAGGTATTCTTCAGATCCAATCTTTATGTTAGTCATGTTCAGTCAATCCAATCTATCCGGTATGCTAGTTACGTTTTACACCTGTTGTCATGATCTATGATATGCGATTATGCTATGCTATGATCTGCGTTTTGTATTCATGTTATGCTAGTATGCTTTACTTGCTCTATCTAGTAGATCTTTTAAGCATGATTTATTTGATGGAATTAATCTGGAAGTTGCCTATTTACTTAACATCTGTGACCCCTTCGCGAGATTTGAAAATCTGAGCAAAGCCAACTAACTCGTTGTTCTTCGCGAGATTTTAGAATCTGAGCGAAGCCACCGGCAGCGAAGCCAACTAACTCGTTGTTCTTCGCGAGGTCCTGGACCTTGGTTGGGGGTTTATATTTAGCCCGAGGCTTTGCATGGCAGGAGGCTTCGCTTGGCAGGAGACTTCGTCTTAATATAGCATTAGACTTCGCTTGCTGACCTTGTCCTCACAATGACTTCGTCTTAATATAGCATTAGTCTTCGCTTGCTGACCTTGTCCTCACTATTTACACCTTATTTCATTAGAATATGTTCACTGAGGAGAGGCAGCCCCTTGCGTATGAACGTGTTTTCTGTAGGTGTTTTCCGAAATGACGAAGTCTGACGATATGGCCTGGTAGCTTCGCCGGCAACTAGTATTTACCTTGATTGAATCTTCGAATATGTGGTGTGTGAGAGCCGAGCAAAGCGACATGATCTGCTAAACAAGGAAATGCGAGTAAAGCGGTGGCGATGGCTGCCAAGTTTTCAGTTTCTAAAAATAAAACTTTGCTAAAAATAACATTTCGGAAAGGAATCTGAGCCAAAACTCCATAGTAGAATAAGTCCCTGCAGGTCGCAGTCTTCGTGGGAGAGCCAGAAGTAGTGCTTGTTAGCTTAACCCAACTACTATCAACTTCGCTTGAATGTCGACCTTCTTGCTTGTTGATTTCCATCTTTGCAAGAGGCCGAAGTAGTACATTCTAGGCCTTCTGAGGTATTAGTATATTCTGTTACAAAATAAACTTTCCTGAAAATAATAATGATAAAAATGACAGATGAATGTAATCAGTAGAGAAGAAGTGCGATTAGGTAAATGATTAAGTTTGCTGTGTTGATTCGGAATAAGTTTGCTCTAGGCCTTCAAGCTTCCTGCGAAGTGTTCTCTGTAGTTGTGCAAAACGCATATCCCTCCAAGAGCCTTTGATGACTCCGGTGTGAAGATAATGACGTGAGTTTGCCGTGAAATGCTACTTCGATGGATGTCGTTCTCATAGCTACAAAATTTCCCGAAGAAGAAAAAGAAATAATCAAAATAAACATAGTGGTTAGTACTGTATGAGAGTAGAGACAAGATCATTGATGGGTTCGAATAGGACGGAGGCACTACTTTACGTTATCTTTTATATATGCAATGACTTATTCTAGCTAATAAAAGGAATGGAAAACAATTTAGGATGGCTTCGTCTGGATGTTTTTATCCAGCAACATGGGCACGTGGCTGGTCTCATGGTTTCACATGCAACTTCGTCAGTGAAACGTGCCACCATTGCTGGTTGTGGGCCTTTTACCTTAGCTCCGAGTGGATAACAGGTAAGGATTATTTCATGACTTCGCCTGCATGTTCATATTTACCCTATGGCTTCGCTCATGTCTCTTTTTTTTTCTTGAATATAGCAGTAGACTTCGCTTGAGGGGATGGGTAGAGACTTCATGCATCTTGAATAATGCAGCAACACACTTCGCTTGAAGGGGAACCTCCAGCTTTGGTTGACGGCTCCATATGTTTGAATTCAAATTGCATCTTCCTTGCTTTGACTTCGCTAGTTATTTGACCATGAAGATGTACTTGGTTTGTAAAGATGCTTGCATTTATGCTTGCCGAAGATACTCATGTTGTTCGATTTAGAATGGATGCTCGGTCGTGTGGGTCTTCGATCACACACAAACGGTGGGAAAAAGCTCCACGGTTCAATTCTTCTTCTAGATTTTTGGCCCTTCATTTTCTTGAGGAAGTTCTTCTCTTGTTGAGTTTTCTTCGCTTGTTTGAGGTACTCCATCTTCTGTAGGTCTTACTTTGTCGGGTTGTCGTCTTGCACTTGGGTTGCCCCATGGGCCGAGATGGTCGTGGGAATGACCGAGACACACACAAACGGTGGGCGCCAAGATGTTGGGTGAAATATCAGCACAACACTTTATTGATGAAGTATGGTCACAAAGCAACCATTCAACATGGTCTTTACAGGGTGCATCGGGGGGTATTTATAGGGACCCCCGACTTAGATTCTGATAAAAAACATAAACTTCACATTTGAGATTTCTAACAACTTCTCAAGGTTTCTATTCTAGCTAAGTTGTTTTCACCATCTTCGCTTGAATCTTTGAATCATGATTCTTCATATTCTTTGTTCGGCGAAGTTGTCTTCACCAACTTCTCTTTCATCATATCTTTTCCCTCTTCATGTTGAAAGTTTTCTTCCCGCAACTTCAAAGTTAGCCGACGAAGTCAACTTCAAAGTTTGGGCATAAAGTTTGTCTACGAAGTCAATCTTCAAAGTTTGGGCATAAAGTTTGTCTACTAAGTCAACTTCAAAGTTTGGGCATAAAGTTTGTCTACGAAGTCAACTTCAAAGTTTGGGCATAAAGTTTGTCTACGAAGTCAACTTCAAAGTTCGGGATAAAAGTTTCTCGGGCTAAGTTAGATCCCAACAGACACTTGTCCATTTTTAACTCTCCTTTGTTCTTTTTTTTTCTTAGGGAGGTAGGCTCTACTCGCCTGTAGGACACTTGTCCATTTTTCATCTCCCCTTTCTTCTTTCTCTCTTTTTTCGACTATACAACCCAAGCCTCCTTTTGCAATAAACTTATAGAGAGATAGAAATAGTGACAAAGGAGCTTTATGAGATGTTGGCTAAGTGGATATGTGTGGGGAATATTTTTGGTTGTTCTCTCCTAGGGTAGGAGTAGAACATTTTTTTTTGTGGATCTATGGTGGATGTTTGGTGGATGCATACCTCTAAGATAGAAGTAGCATAAGTGTAAGTGAATAGAGTGGAGTGGAGTGGAGTGGAGTGTGTGCATGAGTAGCAGTATGACAAGTTTCTAGGGTTAACAAAGATTGACCAAACTCAATGCAAAGTAAGCCTATATATATATATATATATATATATATATATATATATATATATATATATATATATATATATATATATATATGTATGTATCAAAAAGGTGTTTCCTATCTAAAGAACATGTATATATGGCTGTGTTAGGAGTCTCAACACTCGTCATACAGAACTCATCATGTGCACTTTTAATTTTCAAAAGATAAATCTCCGTAACTCTAGTATCACTAGGAGTAAGATAAATAGAAGCTCAAACCGTCATATATCATATCCGTCAATCACCTAGACTTTAGAGCAAGCATTTGCTACCCATACAGGTTTCGTGTTAGAGCAAATCTCAAGTCAACGCAGCTTACATTAAAAGCTCGAGAGAAATTAAGCTTGAAAGGTAGGTACTTGAAAGGAATTACGACGGAGCAACTATTCATCATTTCCATGGCTAGACATTATCTTCGAGTTTATTTTATTCTCACACTCTAAAAACTCTTGATAAAAAACTCTTTTTATTTGATTATTTTAGTTATGTATCTTTTTATTTCTTTCTAATAAAGCAAATAAATCTAGCTAATATTAAATAAGGTAGAAGAATACTATCTGGATACATGGGGGTTGCACTCCCCCAAGCTAGATGTTGACATAGTCTTTAATGTACTTGATGGTTGGAAGTAGAGGTAGATAGTGATTGTTGGGATCTAACTTTGGTTTCTATTTTAACTTTCGTCCCAAACTTTGAAGATTTCAGGATAATGCGAGAACAGGAGTTAAATCTCGCCCGAAGATAGCTTCGCAAGATCTCCGGCTTCGCGGAAGAGTACCTCGGATAAAATACGAAGGCTAAAGCTAAGATGTCCAAGCGAAGATGGCCACGGCGACTTCGCGAAATAAAGCCAATACTTTATCTCCGAAAAGGAACGAAAAGCTTTGCGAAGATAAAAGTTTAAGCTAAGGTGAAGAGCGAAGATGAAGAATACATCTTCGCCCAAGAGAAAGTATTGGTGAAAGATGTTTTAGGATTCTAAGTGTTTCTTGTATTAACCACACGAAGTCGGGGGGCCTATAAATACCCCCCGACATCCTTTGTAATCGCCATGTTGAATGGCCACTTTGTAAACCATATCATCATCAATAACATGTTGTGTTGAGCAATCACCCAACATCTTGGCGCCCACCGTTTGTGTGAGCAACGATCTATCCCACGGCCATCAAGAAATCATGGGAAGACCTCCCAAGAACAAGTCAGCAAGCGCTGCCGAGGACACAACAACAGCAGAGAATGAAGTACCAAGAACAAGCGGAGACAACGTCTCCAAAGAAGTCATTCCCCACGAAGATCAAAGCAAAGAGGCAAGAAAGTTGCAACAACTAGAAGAAGAAGTGATAAAAAAAAAAGAAAGAACTTGAGGCTTGCAAAGCCGTAACCGAGAGAAAAGACATTGAAGCAAAGAATAGAGGAAGCCAAGGGCGAGCTAAAAAGACTAAGCGAAGAGCTCGAGTGATCAAGATCGCGAAGTCATCATAACAAACGAAGTCAAAACAAATCAAAGCAATGAGAAGGCAATAGTCACTATCGACCCAGAATCTCCGTTATCAGTGGATTTACAAATGGCAAAATGGCCAAAAGGCTTCAAATTCAACGTCATACCAACTTACGAAGGTTTGACAGATCCAAGACAGTTCTTGATGAGTTTTGAAGCAGCTGTTGAATCAGGTGGGGGAGATGATAAAACACTAGCGAAGGCACTCATCATGGCGATGAAAGGACCAGCTCAAAAGTGGTATGCTTCGCTCAAGCCAAGATCCTCAAAAGTTGGGAACAACTCGTAACAACTCTACTCGTTGATTTCTAAGGGTTCCAACACACGGGATTAACAAGCGATGATCTGTTTGATATCAAGCAATATCCAAAGGAGCCAATAATCCAATATTACAAAAGATTCATCCAAATGAAGACCCAAATTCCAGAAGTATCAGACGAAGTCGTCATCATTGCTGCAATCAGAGGCCTCAGAGCTGGACAATTGTCTTCGCATCTAAAAAGGGAAAGACCAACAACTGTTGCTCAACTATATGAAGAATTCCAAAAATATGCAAGATCAGACGATGATTTCAGGAAGAAGACTGAAGAAGAGAATGCACAAAGAAATCAAGCGAAGACAAACAATCAATTCAGGCCGCAAAATTTTGAGCGAAGACCATACTACCATCAATATCAACCACCACTTCGCGTCAACCAAATCAACAACGAGCATAGCGAAGATAACATCCAGGCACAAAATAACCAAATGGGCCAATAAACAACAATGTAAAACTACAACAACAGTCAAAGAGGAGGTTTCAATCAAAGGTTTGGGGAAAGAAGAATTCTAAAGCCTGAAGAAATGTATTGCATTATTCATGGCAAAGGGGCTGGCCACACATCAAAAATGTGCCCAATGGTGAAGAAAAGCATAGAGCAATTACAACAAGAAGGCAAATCGCTGGAAAATCAAAGATCAATAAACTTTTTGTCCCAAGCAAGCACTTCAAATAATCAAGCATACTTCGATCAAAGTTGCAACCAACAAGTGCTACCAGGACCTCCACCAATATACAATTGTCAACCATTGGCAATGGCTCCGCCACAATGGGGACAAATACAAAGTCTACAGCCTGAAGCTTCGGTGGCAAATAACACACAAAATGTCCAAAACAATGCATCACCTTCTGTATCAACCGCAAGCAGAGGCAGAATAATGACAATTTGCGGAGGTAACAAAGATAGAACATGCAACAAACAACGAAAGAAGAAATTACTTCTCAAGAGTCAATGCAATAACAATGGAGGGACCCTTCAAGAAAACAAGATGGTCACACCAACCAATCATTTTCACGTAACAAGACATGAAGCTCAAAGATTACCCACACATGGATGCCATGGTCATAGAAGCAAATATTGATGGATGGGATGTTACAAAAAAATATTAGTAGATAGAGGAAGCTCGCCGATATACTCTTCGCATCAACATTAGATGCAATGGGAATCAAAAGACAAAACTTGGGAAGAGCAGAATATCCATTAGTTGGCTTCGGTGGAAAAAGGATAAACTCAATCGGAAGAATTGTACTACCAGTATCATTCAAGACACAAAACAATGCAAGAACAGAACAAGTGGCATTTGATGTTGTTGAAATGCATAGCCAGTACAATGCAATCTTTGGAAGAGGAAGTCTAAATATCTTCGAAGCCGTGATCAACTACTCTTACCTATGCATGAAAGTTTCAAAGCAATCAATGGACCAATATCAATTCATGGAAATCAAACGAAGCAAGAAACATTGAGAAAGACTCAACTCCAGCCCAAAGAAATGTTTTAGCCATTGAAGAAATCGAAGACGAAGATGAAACAGAAAATGCGAAGTCACAAAAGAAAGCGAAGACATGTCAAAAGGCAGAAACTAAGGAAGTCTTGCTAGATCCGATGGTAAATGCACAAGAAAGTCATCATTGGCGCCAATCTAGCAAAAGAAGAAGAAGAACAACTTATAAATTTCCTAAAAAGCAATCAAGACGTCTTCGCATGGTCGAAAAAAGATCTAGAAGGGGTCACAGAGACATCATTGAACACCGCCCTGAACATCGACCCAAATATCGTCAAGAAACAAAAATTACGAAAGATCTCCGAAGATAGAACAATGGCCGCGAAGGCTGAAGTACAAAGACTGCTAGATGCAAAAGTTATAAGGGAAGTCCAATTTACAACTTGGCTGGCAAACATCGTGATGGTAAAGAAAAGCAATGGAAAATGGAGAATGTGCATAGATTTCACAGATCTCAACAAAGCTTGTCCTAAGGACAACTTCCCTTTACCAAGAATCGACACATTAGTCGACCAAGCTGCAGGAAGTGAAATGCTAAGCTTCCTCGATTGCTTCTCGGGATATCATCAAATTTACATGAAGAAAGAAGATGAAGAAAAGACAAGTTTCATAACACCATTTGGGCTTTCTTGTTTCCAAAGAATGGCGAGGGGCTTCGCGTAATCTTTGGTTCAAGCTTCATCAGAATGACTTCAAGTAGCACTCAAAGATCAAATCGGAGATAATTTGCTGGCATATGTTGATGACATAATAGTAAAAAGCAAGAAACGCGAAGACCACTTGAAAGATTTGAAGCAAACATTTGAGAACTTGAGAAAGTCAAACCTCAAACTCAATCCTGAAAAGTGCACCTTCGGAGTGCAGAAAGGCAAGATCCTCGGATGCATAGTTTCAGCAAAAGGCATCGACCCAAATCCAGAGAAAATAAAAGCAATCATGCAGACAGAAGTCCCAAAGAATATCAAGGACATCCAAAAGTTGACAGGAAGATTGGCTTATTTGAACCGGTTCATATCAAAGTCGCAGAAAAAAGCTTTCCAATTTTTCAAGCACTCAAAGGGGCGAAGACAAGCTTTACATGGGGAGAAGAACAACAAAAAGCTTTTGAAGAAATAAAGAAGTATCTTTCAAATCCTTCAACATTAACAACACCAAATGTCGACCAAGAACTACTTTTATATATCTCAGCATCTGAGAAAGCAGTAAGTGCAGTACTAGTGCAAGAAAGAGAGAAAGACCACGCGAAGAAGCAGGAACCAATATACTTTGTCTTCGAAGCCCTCTCCCGGTTCAAAAATGTTTTACTCGAAATTGAGAAAATAGCGTATGCAAGTACTTATGGCAACAAGAAAATTGAAACATTATTTCTTGGCACACAAAGTAAGAATCCCAACAAATCAACCCCTCAAAGATGTCTTACAAAGCTGCAAATCCTCGGGAAGACTTGGCAAATGGGCCACCGAAATTTCACAATACTTCATTGAATTTGAGAAGAGAACAAGCAATAAAGTCACAAGTATTGGCAGATTTCATCTCAGATTGGACACCAAAGAACAAGTTGCGAAGATCAAAAAGATCATCAAGAGTGGACTTTGTCCCTGTCAAGAATGGACAATGAATTGCGATGGAGCATGGGGCTCCGCAGGCTAGCGTAGCAAAGCAATAATCACTTCGCCATCCCGGTGTCAAAATGAAATATGCAACAAGACTTGAATTTCGATGCACTAACAATATCGCGGAATATGAAGCAAGATTGGCCGGGCTTCGCAAGGCAAGAGCAATGGGTGTACAGAAAATCTTGATAAAAACAGATTCTCAAGTCGTAGCAGGCCATGTTGAGAAAAATTACAAGGCAAAAGATCCAGAGCTGGCGAAGTACCTGCAAAGTGTGAGGGATCAAGAAAAACACTTCGAAGGATTCACGGTGCGAAGCATTTCAAGAACAAACAACGAAGAAGCAGATGAAATCGCGAAGGCAGCTGCTCAAAAAGTAAAATTGCCACCAGATGTGTTTTATCAAGTATTATCAGAATCTTCGATAAAAGCAAAAAATTGAAGAGCCAAAGTACATCCACATCATTGAGAGCGAAGATTGGAGATCAGAAATAATAGCATTCCTAAAAGGATTTTATGAACCGTAAAGTTTAAGGCAAGAAGAAATAAGAATGAAGCACAAGACAAGAAACTACAAGCTCATCAACAATCAACTTTTCAAGCACGGTATTTGTGAATCACTACTCAAATGCATTTCAAGCGAAGAAGGCAAAGAATTGCTGCAAGAAATACATAGTGGAACATGTGGAAATCATGCCGCCCAAGAGCCATAGCAGGAAAGGCATTTAGACAAGGATTCTATTGGCCAATTTCCAGCTCATAAAGATAGCAAGGAAATAGTCAAAACTTGTCACAATTGCCAAATTTCAGCAAACAAGTCAAATGCCCCAGCCAATCCAATTCAGCACATTGAACCTACTTGACCACTTGCAAGATGGGGAATAGACATAATTGGAAAACTTCCACCAGCTCAAGGCAATCATCAATATGCAGTTGTCGCAGTTGAGTATTTCACAAAATGGATAGAAGCGAAGCCAATCACAAACATGTCATCCACAACAATGAAGAAGTTCCTTTGGCAAAATATAATTTGCAGATTCGGAGTCCCAAGGCACATAACTTTGGATAATGGAACTCAATTTGATAGCGAAGATTTCAGAAGCTATTGTGAAAGTATGGGAATACAACTTTGCTTCGCATCAGTCAAGTATCCTCAATCCAATGGAGCCGTTGAAAGAGCAAATGGCATTATATGTGTGGGAATTTCAAAAAATCTAGTAGGACTCCCAAAAGGAAAATGGGTTGAAGAATTACCAAGGATTGTTTGGAGTCACAATACAACCACAACAAGATCAACGAAGTTTACGCCTTTCAAGTTATTATATGGGGATGAAGCAATGACTCCAGAAGAAATACAATTCGAAGGTCCAAGAACAAATGTCGAAGTCTCAAACGAAGAAGATCAGAAGACAAGCAAAGATTTGCTCGAAGAAGAAAGGAACCAAGCTGTGATGAATCTCAGGAAATACCAAGAAGAAACAAGCAAATGGTACAACAAGAAAGTAGTGAAAAGAGAATTACAGCCAGGAGACTTCGTACTCAAGAGGAAAAGAAACGAAGACACCGTGGGAAAGTTCCAGCAAAAGTGGGAAGGACCTTTCATCATAACAAAATCAAACAGGCAAGGATCCTATCACTTAGAGAATCTCAAGGGAGAAGAGTTGAGCCACACTTGGAACATCAAGGATCTTCGCAAGTACTATCCCTAGAATTTTCCTTTTTTCAAGTTTTGTAAATAAGTAAGTTAGATTCAATTTCTTAGAAGCATTTTATCATTTCAATCAAGAGCTGCACTCTTTTTCCACTCAGGGGAAGCCCTTCGCAGGGTGAGTGGTTTTTTAACGAGGCAGACTCTATTGTAAATTCTCATATCAAATATAAATGAGAAAGTAGTTTCCCCAAACTTGTGCATCTTTTACTTTTCCTTCCACTCTTTACAAAGCCGAAAAGCAAAACGCTTTAACATCGGCTAGAAGTTTTCACAAAAACAAAAACAAGTAGGTATAATTTAAGTACAAAACTAAAATTATTACCTACAAAATTTCTAAGGAGAAGTTTTGACTTCAAATCAAAGTCTTCGCTCCCACTTCGCAAAAAAAGAAGGGGACGACGTTTTTAAAATTCTCTAAGGAGAAATTTTGACTTCAAATCGAAGTCTTCGCCCCACTTCGCAAAAAAGAAGGGGACGACGTTTTCAAAATTCTCTAAGGAGAAGTTTTGACTTCAAATCGAAGTCTTAAGCCCCCACTTCGCAAAAAAGAAGGGGACGACGTTTTCAAAATTCTCTAAGGAGAAATTTTGACTTCAAATCGAACTCTTCGCTCCCACTTAAAAAAAGAAGGGGACAAAGTTTTCAAAATTCTCTAAGGAGAAGTTTTGACTTCAAATCGAAGTCTTCGCCCAATTTCGCGCAAAAAGAAGGGGATGACGTTTACAAAATTTTCTAAGGAGAAGTTTTGATTTCAAATCAAAGTCTTCGCTCTCACTTCACAAAAAGAGGAAGAACAACAACTTACGAATTAACAAAAAATGATTATACAAAACATGTATACAGAAGTACAACATCGTGCAAGGCACTTATTCAATTTTACATACAACACATACAAAGTTTAAACACTCAAAATTCTTCGAAGCAACACTAGTTGCTGCTTCACTCAAGATATCTTCGACGACTTCGTTGATTATTTTATCCATTTGTATCTTGCAAATTATCCCCAAAAATAAAGCTTGGGGACGCACTTGAGCAAGAAGACTGAAAAAAAAAAACAGATTTTATAAACCAAGAAGAAACAAAAGAAAAAAAAAGAGAAGAAGGATTTAGCCACAAGAACGTTACTTGTCCGACATGGCTAAAATCAATAACCCTAGGCATCCTATAAGAGTCCTTTGCTTTAGAATTCCCAAGACATTTGTCCATGAACTCATCAATATTACCACTCACCTAGGAAGCCTCGAAAAACTCCGAGGCTTCAAAAACAAAGTCACCCTTCGCAATCATAAGAGGCATCGCGGCAACAATATCTTGCACAGGCTTCGCGTGAGAAACCCTGCGCAAGATATTCCAAAGTCAAAATTTGGCGCAAGCATCACAAACACGATATAACTTTCGCAAAAAAAAAGCAACTTCAAGAAAAATAATAAAAACACAGATCACATAAAGTCTGTTAACTTAACAAATGTTTTTTACAACACTACTTGTCACCATGTTTTTCACTCTTTCCTCATAGAGCAAACAAAATAAAACTAAACCATTTACTCAAGCCCCTCGATCACTAACATCATTGCGATTTTTTTTCTCTTCCTCCTCAAGAATCCTCCTTTCCTCTTCCATTTCTTTCGCTTCCTAAGAGCCTCCTCTTCTGTAAGATATCGAGTTCAAGCCGTTAAAAACACAAGCGTGCAAAAAATATAATAATATCATAAAGAACCAAACTCAAATAATAATAAAATTACCTTCTTTAGTTTTTCTTTAACTTTCTCAAGACAATGCTCTCGGCCACATTGACACCAGTACTCATTAAAGAATTTCTTGCACAAAAGATGAGTACGGGGGGAGATCTGGATGATAGCATCACCAGGGAACTTGTAGGTAGGATCAGCAAAAGTATCATACAAAGGATCGTTGGCTTCCTTCATGATATGCAAAAGTGCCCTAGTCGAATACATGACACTTGTATCAGAAGCCGCTTGTACAACAACGCCAAGATCCTCGTATTGCCCGCAAAGCCGGTGAAGAATGGATCTATCTCCCCAAGATCCCAACAAGGATCTCGGGAACAAACACCCCACTTCTCATAAGCAATCTTGCAAAGATCCCACATCCTATTAAATTTTCTAAGAAAAAACTCATCCATTTCCGATCTTTTCTTTTCCATATATTCCTTCTCCCTCGTAAGATTAGCAATGGTTGTCTTCGCAATTTCAATTTCGCTTATCCTTCTCCTTTATGGTATCCGAAGCCTTGTGGTATAAACGATCGATCTTATGCCATTCATCAACAGCTTGTCCTCTTTCTACCTCTTTAGAAGCCAGTTGAGACTTCAAAGATTCAATCTCCTTCAGTAAGGACATCTCACGAATGGCAAAAGCAGTTGCACTATCCTCAAGAGATTTCAAGACCTCTTTGAACAAGTGCACCACGAAAAGAAAATAAGAAATTAGTCGAGGCAAAAATACAAAACCAACTTCGCATAAAAGTTAAAGAAATATACCTTGTACATCAAGTTAATACCCAAATCGCAAGTTCCAAGGGATTCATCTTTGCAAGTTCACCTTCGGTGTCAGGAACCGAGAATGCGTCATCAATACACTTAGTCAATTGTTTTTCAGTCCTCTTCTTGAAGCACGCGAAGCTTATCTACCCCGACTCCAACAAACTTATAAGAATCCAAATTAACACCACTCTCAAAGCAAAACTTCAAAGTGTTGTCAATGGATTTTGAAATAGCTTCAGAAGTAAGTTCGGCTCATCAACGACCACTTGAGGAGTAGGGTGATCTAGAAGAACATCCTTCATTGATCCGACATCGGCGCTTTTTTTCCCTTGATGAAGTTGCAGCATCGGGGGAAAAATTGAGCTAAAACAAATCAAAAGAAAAATCATCGAGAAAAATAGAATTTCAGTATAAAAAATTATAAGAACAAGCAAAGTCAAAAAAACTCACAAACTTTCTCATCATCCTTCAAAGGGCAAGGGATCTTTTCCACGAGCTTCAACATTCACTGAGTGATTCCGACAACCGGTTCCGTTGATGCGCCTCAGCTTGATCATCAACTACATCATCAAAATCATCGAGAGAAAATTGAGCATCCTTGTTCCTCTCTTGTGAAGTTTCTCTTTCACAACCTTAATAGCTTCACCAGCCCTCTCCTTCAAAGTTCTTTCTGAAAAAACAAAGAGGGGAAAGTAAGAAAAATAAAGATAAACATCTAAGAAACAACAACAAAAGTATAAAGTATACATACCAGTAGTTGTCTTGTCTTGCACTTCCAAAGGCTTCGCTAACAACTTCGAGAAACCTTGGAAGGTTTACGAGATCAAGCCAAGATCGGCTTTCGCTGGGCGGCAGCTAAACATCTTCACCTTTTTCAACAACTTCCATTTCCACGGAAGGATTTTCTCGGATTCACTAACGAGTGACTCATATAAATATTTTTGGCTAACTTAGCTAAGTCAAGGCAATTTTGGTCATCGCATGAAGCAGAAGTTGAAGCAATCAGCTTCGCTGGAAGTTCAGGAGTTGAAAGCTTAAATCTAGGCGAAGAAGGAGATGCAGTGCAGGGGGTGAAGTTTCGTCATTATGACATCGGCGTCTTCGCCAAAGATTACCGAACCTCCCAATTTCTGCGAAGACCCAAAATCTTTTAAGTACTCGGCTAACGGAGTAAGTAGATCCGAGTCAATCCCGGTAGGAGCAAAAGTCTTACAAATCTCTCTCACCTCTAAATCACGAAGCGAAGTACCAAAGAGCGGAGCCTCAATTCGAGCATCAACCTCACTATCAGTCAAATCTAAATTTTCAAGTAAAGAAGGCACCACCTTTTTGGCCTTCTTCCTCTGAGGCTTCGGAATGGCAGCCTTAGAAGGTGTCTTTACCGAAGAGGACGGCTTCACGGTGTTATCTCTTTTTCTTTTCAAATCTTTGTCACCATCAGCCTTATCTTTCTTATCTGTCTTGCGAGCATAGGCAGGGGGTGGTCAAACCTTATAAGTTATGTTAGCCAAATCAAAAATACGATTTAGCCTAACATAATCCTTACCAATAATCTCATCCATCTGCTTTCTTTCAGTATGAAGATACTTCCCAAGCAAATCCACAGCCCTGCTCTCGACATCGGCAACAAAATCTTCTTCATTCTTAAACCGTGAAGGCATCACGGTATCCCCCGTCGAGGAAAAATGTAATCCTTCTCCCTAATCTTCTTCGTGTGGTATCGAAGAAAGTCCCATCCAAGCCTTAGCGGCCAAATACCAGCTGCAAGATATTCCTCGACAAGGTCTCGAGTTGATTGCTGAGAGATAACCCTCTTAAAAGCTTTCAGGCACTCAGAACAAGACTTAGACTTGGAAGGCTCGGGCTTACATTCAAAACGCTCCCTGTGCAACCGCGAAGATAAGGGGTAGATCTTAACAATGCCCTTCTTTCCACGATTCTCTTCAATCATAGGAACCTTGTGGTAGAACCAGTAGTTAGTCCACCCGTCCGCCCATTTGTTTTTCATAGCATGTGAAATCTGCTTTTGACCTCGAGCAGTCTTAAAACTGCAACATCCAAAGTACAGATTTCACATGATTTTGCTCAATTTTC
The DNA here is from genome assembly GCA_015847255.1 of Hyparrhenia diplandra. Classification (NCBI taxonomy): domain Eukaryota; kingdom Viridiplantae; phylum Streptophyta; class Magnoliopsida; order Poales; family Poaceae; genus Hyparrhenia; species Hyparrhenia diplandra. The sequence continues at coordinate 74,460 of JADLZK010011202.1, forward strand.
TTTGACTTAAATTGAGTATGAAGCTCGTACAAGGAACAAAAAGCATCAATATCCGGCTTCACATTTTGACTTCGCACGACCCACAAGAAAACAAACAACTTGACTATTGCATTAGGAGTCAAGTGATGCATCTCAATGTTGAATTTCTTGAAAACCTCTTCGAGAAAATTCTGAGGGGGCATGCGAAGACCCGCAGTAAACAGATCTTTAAACACTATGCACTCATCAGGCTTAGGTTTGGGAATCTTCTCATCTGGCTCCGCTGGCCTATACTGTCCTTCTCTAAGGATTCCATCCTTAACCATTTGTTTAAAATCCTCCCCGGTCATTTTGCTATGACCAAATGTCAGTGAAATTCTATCGTCAAGTAACAACTCAGACTCTGAAGCAGAAACATCCGAAAAACCTTCATCTGAATTATCTTGTTGCGAATTAACCTCTTCACCAATCTCTTGACCTTGAGAATCGGTGGGAACATCTTCGACGAGAGCCATTCTAAAAGCAAAGGAAAAAATAACACTTATAATCATAAGAATCGGGAATGAGATATACTTCGGAAGCAAGAACATACCTTGAAAAAGCAAAGAAGCGAGAGACTTAGCGAGAAATTTGGCTTAGCAGAAAAACTATAGCTTAGCAAAGATGCTCAAACTCCGCAAAGAAATTTTGACTTCGCAAATACGAAAAAAATTTCAACAAGGTGGCCCCTCTTCGAAAAGATGAAGAAAACAGGGGGGGATCCTTCGCTATTTATAGACCTCTTCGGTCAAACGGTCAAACTAGCCGTAAAAAAAAAAAAAAAGAGAAGAAAAAAAGAAGGAGAGCCCAAATAAGATATTCGCAGTTACAATAAAAATCAAAGTCCAACTTCAAAGTCCGGGGACGACGTTTTCAGATCGAAACAAAGTTTTGAGAAAACTTATGATTCGTGGGTTTCATGCCTTTGAAGTCGGCCTTCGCCCACGAGGGGTTCTTTGTTGGGATCTAACTTTGGTTTCTATTTTAACTTTCGTCCCAAACTTTGAAGATTTTAGGATAATGCGAACAGGAGTTAAATCTCGCCTCAAGATAGCTTCGCCAAGATCTCGGCCGCGGAAGAGTACCTCGGATAAAATACGAAGGCTAAAGCTAAGATGTCCAAGCGAAGATGGCCACGGCGACCGCGGCAAATAAGCCAATACTTTATCTCCGAAAGGAACGAAAAGCTTTGCGAAGATAAAAGTTTAAGCTAAGGTGAAGAGCGAAGATGAAGAATACATCTTCGCCGAAGAGAAAGTATTGGTGAAAGATGTTTTAGGATTCTAAGTGTTTCTTGTACAACTACGAAGTCGGGGGCCTATAAATACACCACGACATCCTTTGTAATTGCCATGTTGAATGGCCACTTTGTAAACCATATCATCATCAATAACATGTTGTGTTGAGCAATCACCCAACAGTGATGGTGGGCTTATCGATCTTCTTCAACACCGGACACCATGTGTGTCATGTCTCTCTTCCTTGGGATCCTGCTGAACTCAAATAGACAACAAAGCTAGTGGAACTTGATTAAGAGTTAAGGGTTAGCCACGTTGCTTTTTATGCTCTTTTGGGAATCTGTCAAAGCATTAAATATTTTGGAGTTTTATTATTTCTATGCAAGATAAAGAATGATGATGCATGCATATTTATTTTATTTTTATGCCACCACAGTAAATATCCTTGTGGGTTGTTACACGCCACAAAATTACTCACATGGGGCTTAGAGTTTTTTTTTGTATGCATCAAACAAATATTTTTATATTCTTTTCTAATGCAGTGCTAGTGTTGTAATGTAAATATGCTAAAGGAAAATGATAATGTAATGCAAGGAAGTAAATATGCTATGCACTAAATATGGATAACTTCCGATCTTACCTTTCGGCGAGGGTTTAGTGTTTTAAGTCCTCTGAACAAGACTTCTTACCTCATTGTTTCCTTAAGTTTATTATTTCATCTTGATAGTCGTACTCGGATAGTGAAGGATGGTGTCACCCATGTTCTTTGCTGGTCTCACGAGTTGGAGATGAGCATGGACGTAGGCAGCATCTTGTTTAGTGTGCATGCTTGTAAGACATTCACTTGTTGAATTTTGGAGAGACTGATAGACTTCTCCACCTTTTTGCTCAAAGTGTGTCCTACTTGCAAAGTGGAGGTAGAGATCAAGTGCATGGGTTCTGTTGGTGGGAAAACACCAACAGAACCAAAACCATAGGCACATTAAACAAGATAGAGTTGATTTCTTACATGCTTTGGTTAGTCCTAACTTGGGTGACAAGATCATAAGATTGAGCATGAATGTTGCGGTTAAAACTTTTGATGGATAGAAACAAACTCCTTAACTCTTGGAAGGGTTTTCTTGTCTATACATGATATATCAAAGGCATGGTTATCTTCTTCCAAAGCAAGGTGTGCAACATTCTAGCTTACATGATTAGGACTATGAGATCAAGAGAGTGGTGGTAGGAACAATTAAAGAAACAAAACAAGTTGAGCTAATAAAGCTATCAAGCAAGGTTGTTACTCAAACATGTTTGATTCTTTATTTATAAACAAGCCATAATTAAGGTAAAGCAATTAATGACAACTTACCTCAAGATGTTTCCTTATTATTGGAGTGTGACGGCATCGTAACACCTTGTGGTGGTCCTTTTCTTACGCTCGAAGCTTTTCTTCTTTGGCCTCTTGTGTATCTTGTTCCTCACTTGTCTCCTTTATTACATCGTACTTCCTTTCTTTTCTTTAAATTGTGCTCAACCCTTTTTGCTCCTCTCATGATTTTATTCGGTGTGTCGAGTGTTTGGAGCTTGAGAAAAGGGAGAGTTTTGTCGGATCATCTTGTAGTGGAATTGGCCTTCCTCCCCAAGCTCAAGCCTTCTGTCACTCAACACTTTAAGTGTGAATGTTGAAACATCCCTCCTCATGTGTTGCAATCAACATGTCCTTAGATGTTGTTCATCCCTTGTTCCTATCTTTGATGTTCTTATGGCCCATTGCTTTGTCCATCTACTTATGTTGAGTGATTACTTTTTGTGATCGTGTTGTATGGCACTCTTCTTCATCGAATAGACATAGCATAGACTCTTTTTCTGCAAAATATTAGTGGACACATACCCGAAGGAATACAACAAGGTTGAAATAGGGGTTGTGTCCAAAATTCATATGATTTCATCTATGCTAGTGAAATGATGGTTCTTTGATTATTCTTAGTACAGATTGTATTATTTATGGCCGCACTCTAGCATGGCTCAAGGCAAAGGTAACTTGTAGCAAAAGACAAGATGAATGATATTTGATACTTACAATTCTTCCATAAATGATCCATGTCTTTTGCACATGGTTGGAGTTCATCATATGCCTTGCTTCATCTCGATCTAAGTTCACCTCTTGACTTACCCGAATTGGATTTGAGAGTTTTTTCTGCAAGGGTTAGTCCAACAAAATATCCAATGTCTACACAAGCAATTATTGGTTCAATAACCAAACTAGACTCCATGTCTAATTGAATTAAGGAAGGCTACTTAACCTAAGCACCACGCTTAATTTAAAAGCCAATGAAAGTATGTGCAGTACTTCCAAACCAAAGCATACTATAGTAGGTAAAGGTAGCATCAAAGCACTATAGAGATTTATCCAATTAGAGACGAAGGAGCATTATCATGGTGAGATTTTTTTTTTTTTTTGAGATAGAGATGCAAACTATATGGATATATGCAAGGAAATAAACATGCAATGGATCTACTATGAAAACGCATAAACTAAGTGGATGAATGCATGAATTGATCAAGTAAACATGCAATGCAATGCAAGAAATTAAATGATAACTACTCAATCAATTTATAGTCCATGAGCAAGACTTTCACACCTTTATTAATCATACTTACCATGATGTGCAGCTTCTATGTACGTCACTTGGGATGTGTGAATTGAATTCTTGTGACGGTGACTTTTTTTTCAATCTATGGTTAGAATAATATATATTTAAATACATACCTTGAAATAGCAGGGTTCCAATTTTGATGAATCTTGAATGATCAGGCACCCTGGGTTCTTCAATGTTTCTTTTTTCTTTTCTTGTGGAATCTTGTCGGAAGATCGCGACGACATCTTTTGTCTTGTCTATTCCACAACTCAACAGAACAAGGGTAATCCTACTAAAGCTAGTGATACACTAAATTAGCAGACATCAAGATCATTATTAAAATCTTATCGCCAAATGCTTCCCCGGCAACGGCGCCAAAAAGCTTGTTGGTATTTATTAAGTGCTAAAAGAATATGAAGGATTCCGCAAGCGCACAGAACACCTACCATTGTAGCTTTTCCCTAGGATGAGTATTCTAGAGTATCGTATCCACAGGGAAGCGTTGGCTAAAGAATTCTAATAAGTCACAATCATGCATCTACTAACTTAGCAAACCACTAAACTAAAGTGAGGGGGTAAATGGTAGATGATAGGAGTTATGAATAATATCAATCACACAAGAGAATTCCTAATGATAAATGTGTAGTAGCACATTGAGAGGACAGCGGGAGAGATCTAGGTTCCTATGTACTTTTCTATTACTTAGGTTCTATAATAGCAATTATACCATGGCACTTTGGGACATCAAAACACTAGCCACAGACAGGGATGAGAAGGGGGCTAGGAAGCTCTGACAAGGTCCTACAGACACCAACCCGAACGTGGTGGAATACATCGGCCATCAGAGCTGTCACCACCTGGGGCTACCACAAACAATCCGTGGGGTTAGGTGTAATCTCAGGTAACCTATAGGATAGACACCATGTCTACACTAGCGATTACTACTCTAGCTAACTAGAATAACTAGAGCACTCGATACGAGCGAAGATCCCATGCAATGACATAACAACTATACTAACCAAATATATGAAAGGCATGAAAGTAATAGAGAAGATAAATATATATAAAGCATAGGTCTTACAAAGGAAAGATATATACAAGACATACCAAACCCTGTAGACATCTCCAGAACCGGAGCGCAGCTCCGCTCTCCCTCACTCTCTAGTTGCTAATCTACTACATTGGAGAGTCTAGCCCTAATTCTCTAGTGGAGAGGTTGTCCTCACATTGGGACACCTCCAAGACCAATAGGTCAAGAGATAATGAATGGAATGAATTAGGGTTTCACCCTGGGGGCAGGGGGTCTTGTTATATAGGGGTCTCCAGGCCTCCCTCCTAGTTTCGCAGGCAATGTGGTACTAAACCTTCCACCATGTATTATGCTAATGCACATAGGCTTAGATGGGCCGAATTCAGGTTTGGGCCTTTTAGAGTCTTCCATTGGATGCACCATAGCCCTTGGATCCAACCGACCTTGGGGAACGGCGTAGATCTAATCTCCATGGCGGTAGTGAACCGACCTATCAAGATGGTCACTGACAGGTGGGACCAGGGGGCGGCCGCCCTGGATGGTGACCGCGTGTGACAGAGCCGACCAATTTATAAGAAATCAAGTATAATTCGCAATTACCGAAGCAATCGCAGTCTACACTTGAGTCCATATAAACCCGGTATTAGGAAATCTCGAAGGATTTCAAATTTTCAACAATAATCGGCAAGGACCATAGAGATTCAGTGATCACAATCCACAAGTTACATAAAGTTCGAACATAATTAAATATATCGAAGTTTAATAGATATCACCAACACCAGTTCAAAATGAAATAGCGGAAGCAAATTAGTTTTGAAAACACCAACACCACGTTTAGTTCAAATATATGTGCCATTATATAGTCAACACCACAACAGCATGAAGATAAGAAATATGGAACTGCCGTTGCCCTCGGCTTACTTCTCATCCAACGGATAGAAGTACTGTAGACACCTTCTCACCTAATAACCTGCAACAGTGGGAATAAAACCTTGAGTACACAAATACTCAGCTAGACTTACCCGACAGGAGAGAAAATAAAAAGACTCTCAAGGATATGTAAGGCTTATTTGGTGGAGCTGGTTGGATAGCATAAATTTGCAGAAAATAGCATTACTAACATGAGTCCTTACTTTCAATATTTTAGCATCACATTTTAAGTAAAGCTTAGCATCTTAGTTTGCACCTATTCTAGAGCAAACACTTGATTAAGCTTCAGCGAATAGTGGTAATCATATTATATCATAACCATCATCATGTTCCATAAACATTACTACGATGAATGGAAGAACAGTCAAGTTTCTCCTGTCGGGAGAGATGGCGATTCGAATCGATTACTAACCGGCTAGCGATAAATCCATCACACTCACCCATACTTCCTCCGTCGAGGGCATTAGGTCACCGTTGGAACTGTTAGGGATACAAATCGCGGGCGTGGCGGCAACCCCCTCATCTCGGGCCAACCGGGTGTTCGGCCAGAAGAACGCGCTTCGTCCGATCTTGCCCGTGCCCGAGCATATCTCTACTTCTCCTCCCATGAGGTCGTTAAGCGTCCACGTGCCGGCCCGATCCCAGTTCTCTGGCCGCGGTCGGAACGACTTATCCGCCAGCTAAGTGAGAGGCTGCGTTCAATCTCGATTGATGTCCAACAACGTTCGGTCCTTAACCGACACGAGGCGGGGAGATGTAACCCTCAAGACCTTCATGCCTTAATACTTCTCCACTACAACAATTCCGCCCGGTCTCGGCATAATTATACTTCAGCATATGGTTATGTTTCCATTATAACAAGTAACCACCTATATCTCGCGATGATGAGAAAATCACCCGACTTCTACCGATCTAATTTGCAAGGCTAAGCATGTATCGTACCAATACTAGTAAAGCTTCGGTGTTCATATATAAAGTGGACAAGGTAGGAATATATGCATCAACGGTTTCGATCAACACCTATCACCTAATGCAGCAGAGAATATACTCAAAGTGTATTTTATAAAAAGAATGGGTGGAAGCTTAGAATGCTCCGGGGCTTGCCTTCACAAAGTTGTCGGTTAGCACTCCTAGCACTCGGGAATTCAATGACCGGAAACGGCGTCTCCTAGGCCTCCTCCTTGCTGCACCTCGGATGGTTCTCCTCCACTTCCCGATCCTCGTTCTCGAAGCGTGATCCGTGTTGGTATAAATTAACGCAAGCGAGAAAAAATCCGAGTGCACGGATACCGATGTAGCTTTCACCCGGGAGTATTCCAAGGTATCGATTTCCACGGGGAACGTGAAGTGTACTAGAAAACTTAGGATCGTCCTAGGAAAGATAGATAATATGGGTAAAGAGGATTTTGGGTTTTCTAGGTGGATTTATCTAATTAAAGGCTCACTATACTTTATTTACTTTGGAGCAACAGATCCTTTCCAACTCTCGAAAAAGACTGGGAAGAAGGTAGTTGGGAGAAGGCTACCAAAAGCTCTACGAAAACACCAATCCACACGTGGTGGCTTACACAGGCCCTAACAGGGGCTGTCACCCCAAGGGCTACCACAACTAACAGTAGGATTGGGCGCAACCTCAGGTAAACTATAGTTTAGACACCACGTCTACACTACCATTTACTACTCTAATCCAGATCTAAAGACTAGAGCACTCAATACGGCGAGAGATCCAGTAAATAATGTAAAGTAAGAACTAAAATTAAATACTTAGAAATAATAAATAAAGAACACGGAGATTCTTTGAAAGGCGAACTAGTTCTTTGCAAGAATACAAAGTTGATGAAGATCCGATAGGTTAGGCTCTTGACTCTCTCCTCTACTCTCTCCCCGATCTAGTTACAACTAGATGAACTAGATGAACTAGACAACTAGACAACTAGAGGGATCTCTCTCTTCTAATTGAAACCCTAACTTATGCTCTGTAAATAACTAATGAAGAGATAATGAGAGATAATCCTTGGGGTCGACCACAGGGGCTGATTATATAGTCCGAGGTGGAGCGGATCTCCTTACGTATTGCGTATACAACTCTAATCTCCACCATTGGATCAAACCGACCTTCAATAACGGTGTAGATACAACCTCAAGGTCGGTGGTAAACCACAATAGGAAGATGAGGTGACAGGTGGGACCACCTGGCGCCGCCTAGATGGTCGGCGGCCGCGAGGTCGAAAGCTTCTCGGCTTCTTGTTTCTTCCGGTGTCCCTCTGGTACCTTCTAGAGTGTTTTAGTCCACATTTTGGGTTGAGTTACTTCACGGTCAAGTCTTGTCATCATATGTGATGTATATTCGAAACTTTCTCCATTCTTCTCTGTATTTATACGTTAAGTCCACTGGAAAGTCACGAGAATACCAAAACTCATGGAACTATGTCGGTAAAACCCTATACTCTGTTGATATTCATTTTAAGCCCTTATTTCATGTTTAGTTGACTATTAATATTATGCTATAACAGGTGTCAACAAGTTCGCCAAGCTTAACCTTTGCTAGTCCCTAGCAAAACCAAACTTAGCAATGGATCAGGAGTTGCTACAATACTTTCATCCCTTAAAAGTACACATGCTTTCAAACAAGAATTCTCCTCAAAAGATATTATTCTAACTTCAAACCTTTTTATCATGGGGCTTATAGCCTTTACTTGGGTCTTGAGTAATTGAAAGATAGAACAATCAAGACAAGCACTATGTCTCAAGCTCTTAGATCAACTAATATCCACGGAGTTTTTTTGCAAGATTTTTTAAAATAAAACTCAGAGGTTCCTATGTATGAGAGTATGAGGATCATATATTGTGAAAGTGGCATATGGCGTAAATATGGTGGTGGTAAATGTGAAACCCCATTTTTCTTTTGCTCCTTGAAACTATCTCTCCTTTAGATATGTTGGGGAGAACCTGGGTTGTATACTCTCTCTTTTTTTTTCTTCTTCTCTTCTCTTTTTTCAGAGAGGTGGGCTCTACTCACCCTCGGACTTGTGTCCCTTTTTCTCTCTCTTTTATTATTTTAGAGATGTGGGCTCTACTCGCCCTCGAACATTTGTTCATTTTTCATCTCTTCTGCTTAGGGAGGTAGGCTCTACTCGCCTATAGGACACTTGTCCATTTTTCATCTCCCCTTTCTGTCTCTTTTTTTTTCTTTTGAATACAACCCAAGTCATCATCATTTTTTTTTCTTTTGGAGAGACAAGTAGCAAGAACTATGAGCATTATAGCAATGATGGGCTTTTTGTGGAATATGATGGATGCGTACTTTCAGGATAGAAGTAGCATATATGAGTGGAGTGTAGGTTGTAATATGGTAATGGTAGGAACACTCTGTTATACAGGAACTCATCATGTAGCACTTTTAATTTTTCAAAAGATAATTCTCCAGGACTCTAGTATCACTAGGAACAAGATAAATAGCAGCTCAACTTTTCATATATCATATCCGTCAATTACCTAAACTTAGATCAAGCATTTGCTACCCACAAGTTTTCAAATTCAAAGTAAATCATGTGTCAAAACAGTTTTATGTGAAACTTGGGAGAATTCAAGGTTGGAAACTAGGTACGTGTAAGAAATTACAGCAGAGCAACTATTCATCATTTCCATACTTAAGGTTCATTTTATTTGAGCAAAAGCAAACTGGTGAAGACTTCCTCTAGAACATTTATTCTCACACTCTAACAAAGACTCTTTTAAAGACTAGACTCTTATCAAACAAAGCAATATATATATATAAACTAATAATATATAGTAGAGAAATACTTATCGTAATAAGCGGGGTGCCTTCCCCAAGCTAGATTGACATGTCGGGTTGTTGATGATGTAGAAGTTGAGGTAGACAACGATGAGGGTGTCATCCTATCATGTCTCTCTCCTTTAAATCACCAAAACTCAAATAGACAACAAAACTTGTGGAATAGGTTAAGCGTTAGTGGTTGGCCACTTAAGTCTTTGTTGCCTAGAGGTTTTTGGAGTTGTTCTTAGATTGGATCATTTAAATGCAAGAATTCAATCAAGTCAATTTCTTCTAACTTTTACGGTTCTAGAAAAACTTTCAAACGTTGGCCATTTACCTTAAATGTGTTACTGTATCATCTGAAGTGTGACGGCGCCATGTGGTGCAACGTCAATCACATTGAATGGCCCTTCCCATTTGCTTACGAGTTTTCCATGACCGAAGAGCTTCACCCTTGAGTTGAATAGTAGAACTTTATCTCCAGGCTTGAACTCCTTATGTTTGATTCTTTTGTCATGACATCTTTTTGTTCTTTCTTTATAAATCTTGGAACTGTGATAAGCTTTTTCTATCCATTCCTCTAGCTCTGATATTTGCATCTGACGGTTCCTTCCAGCTAAATGGAGATCCATGTTCCATCTCTTGATTGCCCAATGAGCTCTAAATTCCAATTCAATAGGCAAGTGACATGTTTTTCCATATACCAGCTAATACGGTGACATACCTATGGGTGTTTTAAATGCAGTTTGATATGCCCATAGTGCATCATGGAGTTGGTATTTCCATTTCTTTCCCATTTCATCTACTGTCTTTTGTAGAATATTCTTGATTTGCTTATTCGATGTCTCAGCTTGGCCACTTGTTTGAGGATGGTAGGGAGTTGCAACGTTGTGTTTTACTCCATATTCCGCAAGAAACTTTCTGAAGGACTTGTCAATGAAATGTGATCCTCCATCACTTATGACCATTCGAGGTGTGCCAAATCTTGGGAATATTACTTCATGGAACATCTTCTTGGCATGCTTGAATCATTGGCTCGACATGGCGGTGCTTCTACCTATTTGGACACATAGTCAAGCGCCACCAAGATGTATTCAAAGCATCTCGGACCTTGGGAATGGTCCCATGTAATCAATTCCCCAAACATCAAACAACTCTATCGGAGGTTATTACGAAGTGGCATTGCATTCGAGAGCATTTATGTTTCCATGCCTCGACATCGGCGCATCTTCTCACATACTCCTTTGTATCTTGATACATTGTTGGCCAATAGAATCCACTTTGCCAGATCTTAGCATGTGTACGGAATGCTCCATAATGTCCCCCATAAGGTGATGCATGACATCTGTCTATAATCTTCAACCCTTCTTCTATTGGGACACATCTCCATAGCAATCCATCAGAACATACTCGATAGAGATATGGATCATCCCATAAATGATAACGAGCATCATATTTGAGTTTCCTCTTATCCGCCACGGTGCTACATAACCTTCAACCATATAATTCGCAATATCCGCATACCAAGGGTCAAAGTGTGTGACCTTGAGGAGCGTGTCATCCCTCAAGTAGTCATTAGTAGGTAACTCATATGTTCCCTTATACAGAAAGCCTAGACAAGTGGTTAGCTAGGAGTTCTCTACTCCTTTCTTATCTCTTATTTCTATGTCAAACTCTTGGAGCAAGAGAATCCATCGGATTAACTTAGGAGGTTTAGCATCTTTCTTAGTGAGGAGGTATTTAAGAGCGGCATGATACGTGTAAATAATAATCTTTGCCCCCACTAAGTAAGATCTAAACTTGTCTATAGCAAAGACAACAGCCAACATTTCTTTTAGGTGGTAGTATAATTGAGTCGTGGTGGGATAAGGTTTTGCTAGCATAGGATATATAGCATGGTGCTTTTTATCCTTAGTTTGGCCAAGAACGGCTCCAACTTCAAAGTCGCTAGCATCACACATGATCTCAAAAGGTAGTGTCCAATCGGTGGTACATTGGCCGCCGAAACTAGGGCTTCACACCAACACACGGGAGGGCCTTGGGCCCCGAAGGTCGCGATCGACCTTGTAGCAGTGAGCACCGCGTGTGGCAGCCCAAACCGATCTAGGGATCGGTAGGGGCGCGTGGAGCTCGGTGGACGGCCGGAAGAACCTCGAACGCACCTCGGAAGACCGTCGGGAGGGCGCACGCGAGGGGTGCTCTAGGACCAGCGTGGCCGCCTAGAACGCCGACGAAGAACGCGGAGTTCGCCCGAACAACAACAACGAGGGGTTGAGGGGAAGAAGATGACCTACAAGCGGGGACGGGAGATAGATTGGTTGTCGATTGGATGTAGATGGGATCAAATCGGCCATGAACCTCTTTATTATACTGAGAGGAGGGTGGTCTTATCCTTTTAGGAAACCATCCTTGGGCGTTTCCAAGCATCAAAAACCGACCTAAACACGATTGGAAACAAATCGGTTCGGATCTCGTCACGGACACGGGCTGCGTCGGGGTGACGGACGCGACGATTTGGCCTTGGCCGGACGCTTTCCGGTCAACGGGTCGGTCGAATTTCCGATGAAGGTCGGCGCGGCGGCTCGCGGCGCGCGACCCGGCCGGATCCTGGGACGGGACGCTGGACCGGACCCATGGGTGCGTCCGTCGATGGCCCGAAATTAGCCACTGGTTCGGCCGCTGGCCGGACTCGCGAGGGGTTGACGGGACGCTCCGGTCCGCAGCGTCCGATCGGTTTTAACGAAAGGTCTGCAAACCGATCGTGGGGGCGACTGGCCGGACGCTAGGACCGGACGCGCCCGCCGAGTCGGTCGCATTCGAAGAACCCTTTTCGAACCTCCTCGAGAATTTGACTAAGTCCGGAAATTTGCGGTGACTTGGACCTCCAAAATATGGCTAAGTCCGGAATTTTACGGTGGGTTAGCTCTTGAAAATATGGCTAAGTCCGGATTTTTACCGTGACTTAGACCACGCCATATTTGGGTGTCAACATATGCCCCCTGTTTTCGAGGTGAGAGGTGCGCGAACCACGAAAACAAAACAAAAAAAACCAAACAACACGAATGCCCATCGTATCGGTTGTCCAGGTGACTAAGGGTGATACTATGTATCGGCCATTTTTGTTCTAAGGGCGATGCATGCATCGGCCATTGTTTTGAGAGCACTAGGCCTCTTGCCAAACACTAGGGAAATACTTTTCAAATACCTCCGTTAATCGCCTTATCTTGGCGTTTTCCATCACTTGTTGACTCAAGCACATAGGAGTTTCCAAATATCACTTTGACCACCTTGAAAGGACCTTTCCAATTGGGTGACCACTTGCCAAATTGATTGCTCTTCGACCCTATCGGTAATATAGTTTGCCAAACTAAGTCACCGATTTGGAACGATTTGCTCTTGACTTTCTTGTTGTAAGCTCTTGCAACACGGGCTTTGTCCTTTTCAATCTCCTTTAGAGCTTGTATTCGCTTGTCGGTTACCTCATCGATGTTGTCCATCATCAAATCATGATACATAGTAGGAGATAGATCATTTTGCTTAGCAAATCTATATGCATCAAATTTACCTCAACGGGTAACACCGACTCTTGGCCATACACCAACTCATAAGGAGTAACTTTAGTTGCACCATGCCTCGATATGCGATGAGCCCACAAAGCTTCTCGACAAGACCTCATGCCACCTTCTTGGATGTTCTATTATTTTCTTCTTAATAAGCTTGATCAAAGTCTTGTTAGTCGATTCCGCTTGACCATTGGCTTGAGCATAATATGGAGATGAATTAAGCATCTTGATCTTATATGATTCGGCAAAATCCTTTACTTCCTTCGCCATAAATGGCGTCCCTTGATCCGTAGTTAATGTTTGAGGAATGCGAATCTATGAATAATGTGCTCTGTAATAAACTCAATTACCTCCTTGTGTGTCATGTTCTTCAATGGAACCGCTTCCGACCATTTAGTGAAGTAGTCGGTAGCAACCAAGATGAACTTATGCCCCTTCGAAGATGGAGGATGAATACGTCAATGAAATCCAAGCCCCAACCACGGAAAGGCCACGGTTTGATGATAGGATGAAGCATAGCAGCCGGCACTAGCTGAATATTTCCAAACCGTGACACTCTTCACAACCTGTAGTAATGCGAAAGCAATCGGCCATCATAGTAGGCCAATAGAAACCAGCCCGTCTCAACAACCACTTCATCTTGAGCCGATTGATGCGTACCACAAATGCCTTCATGAACTTCTCCCATTGCCACTTTCGTGCTTGATCAGCCCCTAGACACTTTAGCAACAAGTCTTGGCGGTCCTCCTATAAAGCTCACCATTACGCAATGTGTACTTGAAAGCAAGCCGCCCGAATATTCTTGTCAACTTTGGTACTAGGATCTGCAAAAAAGACAAGAGAGGAGTTCTCCAATCCTCTAAATCGGTGCTACCATTGTCCAAAACAGAAATAGACCGATTTAAAAGAACTTTACATTGCTGTCCCAAATCATTAGTAACATCGGTTTGTCAATTAACTTTGGTTGAACCGAATTTTTACTAGAATCGAAACAAACAAACTTTCATGCATCGGCAATTGTTGTAAATGAAAGTAATTATCTCTTACCTCAAAGCCGGATGCACGTTGAGCAAGCAAGTTTGCTCTTTGCACGTACTTCACATGCAATTGATCACCTTCCTTGATAAAACCGGAAGCACATTGAGCATAAAAATTAGCCTTATGATTTTCTTCTCTTGGAATATGCCGAATCTTAAATTCGGTAAATTTACCAATTAAATCAAGGCACATATCGAGGCGAGCACGTAGTGATCCATCTAGACATTGACATTCAGGAAACTTGTTGCACCACAAGTAATGAATCACCAAATGCTTCAACATGTTCAACCCCCATAGCTTCTAACATAATCACCCGAATAAAGAGCTTCATATTCGGTTTTGATTGTTAGTACATGGAAACTCTAATCGGCTTGACATAGGAAATTCGGTACCACAAGAATTAACAAGAACAATTCCAACTCCGGCACCGTCCTTGCAAACCGATCCATCAAAATATAACCGTCATGGGGTAGAAGTAACATAATTCACCTCATAATCAAGATTAATACCATGCTCAACGATAAAATCAGCAAGAACTTGACCTTTTAAAATTCTCAATGGTTCAAAAGTCAAGTCATATTCAATTAAAGCGTATGCCCATTTGCCTACCCTTCGAGAAAGGATTGGCGAAACAACATATGTTTGATTACATCGGCACGGCATGCTACCACACATGTGCTTGACAAAAGATAATGTCTCATTTTGGAACAAGCAAAATATAGTGATAAGCATAATTTCTCAATATGGGCATACCTTGTCTCGGGATCAAGAAGACGACGACCAAGATAAGCAACAACATACTCCTTTCCTTCATCCTCTTGAGTAAGAACAGCCCCAATTACCTTCTCTTCGGCGGTGATATACAATCGGAAAGGTACACCCCTTCTAGGCGCGAAGAAGGCAGTGGTGAAGACAAATATTCCTTTATCTTGTCAAATGCATATTGTTGGCTTGCCCCCCAGGCAAAATTAGCTTCATTCTTCAACTTAAGTATGGGGGTGAAAGGAATAATCTTTCGGACAAGTTAGCAATAAATCTTCTCAAGTAGTTCACTTTACCTAGGAATTTTTGCAAATCCTTTTTACATTGAGGTGCTTGAACTGCCTTGATCTTCTCTATCCTCTTGGGATCAATCTCTATGCCCTTATCATGAATAATAAACCCAAGAAACTTTCGGTAGACACTCCAAAGGCACATTTGGCGGATTCATCTTCAAACCATAGTGGCGCATCCTCTCAAAAGCAAAGGCGCAAATCGGCTAAATGAGGATCATGTGAAGCCGATTTAATCACCACATCATCAATATACACCTCCATAATCACACCAATGAGATCATGAAAGATAAGATTCATGGCACGTTGATAGGTGGTGCCTTTGCATTCTTGAGGCCAAAGATCATAACAATCCACTCAAACAAACCAACAAATCCGGGACAAATAAAAGCAGTCTTGGAAGTATCTTCTTCACCATAAATATTTGATTATATCGGCATTACCATCAAGAAAGCTAATAACCTTGTGCCCCGAAGCATCATTGATCAACATGTCGGCAATAGGCATAGGATACTCATCTTTGGGAGTGGCTCTATTTAAATCTCACGAAATCAATGCACACTCTAATCTTCCGGTGTCCTTTTTCTCCACCCGGCACAATGTTAGAGACCCACTCCGCATATACTGCATGGCCGGATAAAATCGCCTTAAGCAACCGATCAATCTCCTCCTTGATTCGGTCATTGATGGCCGAATTGAAGGCGTCTTGGCGGTTGCTTGTAAGGGTTTTAAATCCCTTCTTGATGGGAAGCCGTGCTCAACAAGATTACGGCTTAACCCGGGCATCTCGTATAGTCCCATGCAAAACAATCAACATATTCCTTGAGAAGCGCCATTAATTTAGCTTTATAATCGGCATCAAGTTTTGGTTTACAAATGTCGGCCTTGGCACTGAACCATCCCCAATGTCAACTTGTTCCAAAGGGTCGGCCGGCGTGAAACCTTGGCCCAACTTATTGAGCTCATCAAAGTCATCGATAGCTTCACAAGAATCGGTCTTTTTCGGTCCGATAGTGTTCAAGTCTATGCTTTAACCATTGAAGTTTGTCTTCCATTAAGAAACAATGTTTACAATATAATATTGAGCGATTATCCGTCGGCTTCAATGTTACGAGGCACAAATCCCGCTCATCATAGCTAATGTACGATAGTTGGATAAGTCTCTACACGAAAGATAAGCAAACCCGAGCTCTCAAGCGAGGCATCGGTTGTAGAAATCTCAACCGAATTATCCGCATGAACAATCTCTATGGCATCTCCCACCCATTGGATGAGGAATTGGTGCAAACTAGAAGGAACACAAGGATTGGCATGAATCCAATCACGACCAAGGATAAGATCATAGCTACCTTCCGTCGGCGATGAAGAAAGCCGTAGCCATGGTCTTGCTACCAGCGGTTAATTCGGCGTTGGCGATCCCCTTTGAAGGAATTGGCGCGCCTCCTCCTACGCCGGTGATGGTCATGTTGGTTTGAATTAGCTCCTCCTCTTTGCCACCAAGCTTCTTGAATAGTGAATAGGGCAAAAGATTGACAATTGCGCCACTATCCACTAGCATCTTCGGTTTGGTTTTCCATTGATATGTCGCTCACATGCAATGGCTTGAGGTGTCGGCGGGCATGGCGGGCTTCTTGAAGATAGCATCTTGCACCCCAAAGGCAAACTCCGCGGCGGCAACCTCATCTTCTCCATGCCCGATCACATAATAATCGGTAGAGAAAAATGGTGTTCACCTCGGCGTGCGGCGGTGATGGCTCATAATCCACCAACTCTTCATCCTCAAGCGGCATTTCAATGCCAACCATGGCGAGACGGCGGCGGCAAAATCTTTAGGGCACTGCGGACACATCAAAAACAAGAGAATTCGGTTCAACAGGCTTCGGAAGTCGGTAAATCCGAAGTTTGGGCAATAACAGACCCGTCAACCGTCTCGGTTGAGTTATCAACTTGCTTACTTAATTTGGCTGTCCCATCCGCTAGAAGTGCCAAAAGATCAACTTTCGGTTCGGGCACCTCTTCCACGGGCTTAGGCGTTTGTTCTTGCACTATGACCGACTTAACGATTTATCAATCGGTTGAGGCGTCCTCTTAGCGGCGGCGATTATCTCGGCCCTCTTTATTCTTGATCTCTTGCACAATTTACGGCAAGATCGGCCCTTCACCTTCTTGCAGCGACCAAGCGCTTGAGCATCTTTTGTCTAGCTTCATTTGAAGCTTCCTCTTTTGTGTCTTATCGATATCAACGGGCACCACTTGGGCTGCAGGAAAGCGAGGATCCACAAACTTTTGCCTCTTATCTTGAGCTTGACAACCTCCTCCATGGTTTGATCTTGATCACCCTTGGGAGGTTCTTGCTCCTCAATCACAATCGGTTTGTTGACATCACTTATAGGAGCTGTCATCGAACCGATAATGATGGAAGGTGGAGGAGTAGCAACTAGAGCGGGCTTCTCGGCAACTTCAATCTTCTTGGGAACATAAACTCTTTGCATAGGCGCCTTTCCCTTTTGCTCGGCGGTGAGCTCCGGGGACGTGGGCACCTCCTTCTTCGTACCGCTAGAGCTCGATCGTGAACCAATCGGCTAAAGGCGGTAGGCTTGGCCATGCTTGCGCGCCTCCTTCCTTTATGGGACCCGAAGGATAGGGAACAAACACTCCCTTCGGTCCCCATTGTGGTGGTGGCGCCACATGGGATAGTGGTGGCCCCCAATGAGTCATCCTTGGGGCGCAACTTTGTGAAGAAGAAACAACATTTGGAGGAGTCATAGCCACTTGCTTGTTTCTCCCTTCATCACGCTTGGGAGGCGTAGACTCTCTTTTTTTGTTGGCGATTCTTGGAATCGGCCTTTTCTTCTTGTACCGCCAAAAGTCACGTCAAATTCACATAAAGGCTTGATATGCTTCTTGACCTTTGGCTCATTGGTGCATCCACGGTTGAGGGGTAAATTTGGGTCATGACAAGCCTTGACCGTCCCTCGAAATCCCCCACGTTAAATTTGTGGCGTAGAGCTAGTGCTCTTTGCCCGGTTGGGCGTTGGCGGTGCCGAAGTGAGTAGACAACGGACTTTAGAAATCTTTGCTGGAAAACTTAGCCTATAGATACCTCGCTACTCTTAAAACAAACCCTTGCCTTAGGTTGACACTGAGACGAGAAAAGCCTTACGCACGACCGTCCTTGTGTAAAATACGATACCACAGCACCAGGGTGAAGTGCTACAACGGTATTTCCGTGCGCTTGCGGTTTCTCTGTGATGCGTTAAGAAACACCAACAAGCATTTAAAGGCGCCGTTGCGTGACGGTTGTCGTAGTTGTATTTCGAAGCCCTAGTCGACTGTGTGACTAGTAGTATCCTTTTAAACAAAAATACCAAAAGCAGATCAGGTGTTACTCATGGAGCAACCTACCCTACAAAACACAATCCGCTCCTAAGGGCGAGCTCGTAGAACCACGCCAATCTGCGAAGCCAATCACAGACTTCAGAGTATGAGCTCCACCACGGCTTTATAGCCATGGTTGGGCCGAGCCTTTTCGGGCTCGAGAATATGAAAACCCCTACCATCACTTAAGGGAGTTTGAGCGGCTCGTGGTCGCGCGACTATTATGGGCATGACACATGACACGTTGAGGTGGAAGTTGTTTCCGTTCTCTCTCACGAGAGGGCGACTCAATGGTACGCCCACAATGTAGGGTTGGTAAATGGGGCGGGAAGAATTGCGACATAGGTTTTGGCTCGCGTTCTATCCTTTATCGAATCGCGGCCCTACGACAAGAGATCCTCAACTTCCAACAAATAGAGGGTGAAACCTTAGGTGCAGCTGGGACCGGTTTATCACGCTTACACGATCCGGCCCGGACCTGTCCATACCAACCCACATGCTTTTACAAAGCATTTCGGCTAGGGCCCTGGACATGGCAAGCGCCTGCTGCTTGACACAAGCGGCCGGAGGGTCGTTTTCCCATAAAACACCGGCAGAGAGGGGAAGCTATCCTAAACCGTATTCTTGAGAATACCCCCGTTAGAACCCATCCGTGTAGAACCCAAGCGTAAAACCGGAGGAAGTCTCTTCGGTGACGCCGAACCCGTTAAACCTATAGAGACCCTCGCTTTGAACGAGAACTCAAGGGGACCGCATACACGGATCTCCCATTCTTTTTAGGTTGACTTTCTTGAACAATTCGGTGACACCTCGGAACGAACAATGGAAGAAACCACTGTACCGGTGTTGCATTTCTTAAAGCGCAATCACTAGAAACAGGTTTAGAACCCATCTCTAATAACGGGCGCGAGAAATGCGCCATTGACATTCTAAGTGAAACCACCGTGTCGGTGATAACACTAGGCACATCAACGGTGATAGATCTTATATTCATCCGCAAAGCGCGCGGATCTATCATTGTAGCATTTCACCCGGGAAGTATTTAGGGTATCGTTATTTATATTTTCCCAAAGGAAGGCATGGTGGAAAAGGATCTAATAGAGACATGAATAGGATAACATGACTATGTAATGAACCAATGCTCATAACGAGGGGATATAAAGGGCGGTAAAGGGATAACTTGACACACCCACATAAGCCAAACTCAAGGATAAAGATAAATAAGGAATAAAGAAAGACCTAAGTGGAGCATCTGATTCTAGTCATGGTTGTGCATAGAACCGGTTGATAGTCGGGGCAACACGCATGAGCGGGAGGGTCGGGGCGAGAATGAAATGGGCGAGGAGACCTCGGAGCATCCCGCCCTAATGGAAGGCATTTCTGAACTCCTACGGCACAAACGAGCGTGGGGGATTTCAAGGGACGGTCAAGGCTTGTCACGACCAAGCCGCCTACCCCCTCAACCGTGGCATGCACTCATATTCGAAGGATACGGCATCCCAGGACACCACGTCGCATACTAGGACACTACTCATGTCCCCCATGGCCCCCCACCCTACGGATGGGCGGAATAGGACACGAGCAAGCCCCGAAGGACACAACGAACCGCCATACGGCACAATCCCGACACTACCCAATTATATTGCATGAATGGTTTAAGCATAAAGTTCTATATGGCGATATCACAACATAGAAACTATAGACTAGTTCATGTGTCATGATCATGTCAAGAACAACATGTTAGATCATAGGATAAATCACGAGGTATAGAAATAACATGAAGACTCTAATCCTAATGCACAACCAAGATAAGATAAGAGCAAGGCTTTGGAAGAATACCATAGAAAGATTTATTCCGGAATCCATCTTCCAAGGAGCCAAGCCCTCCTTGGTAGCTTTGCCTAGCTCCACATCCTAAACTACTAATCCTACTAAGAAGAGGAAGAAGAAGAAGTAGAAGAAGAAGAAGAAGAAAGGGAGAAGAAGAAGAAGAAGAAGAAGAAGAAGAAGAAAGGGAGAAGAAGAAGAAGAAGAAGAAGAAGAAGAAGAGAGAGGCTACATTGTGAGGTGTGTGTTACAAGTGAGGGAGTGCCCATCTATTTATAGGACCTTCACCATGGGATCCTATCTTGGCTAAGCCATTTGGTACTAATCCCGCGCCGTCTTACGGGCAAGCAAACACCGCCTCGGACTTTTCAGGTCGAGATGGGCCACCGGGACGAAGATGGGCCGTTTTGGCCTCCGCGAGGGTGCGGGCGCACCCTAAGGTGCGCGCGCACCAATATGGTCACCGTTTGGGCTGAAACTTTGCATGAGCACGTGGGCCTCGGAGTTAGCCGTTTCGAGTATTCGTTCGCTGAAATCCAATTTCGTATGAGAAAGTTATGCCCAAAATATTGAACCCATGTCCTGCGGCCCGTTTATCATTTCATGTTGGATTCGGCCCTCGACCTCTTGGGCTTGTGTTTGGATATTGATATTTTATGGGCTTTTCTCCTCTCTTCTCCTTGCTTTGCTTATGTCCATTTAGGGCCTTGTTATCTTTCCTTTGCTTTTGGCCCAATTCTGCGTGTTTGGTCAATTTCTCCCTTGGGCTTGATGTTCTTCGAGGAATGCGCTTTCGAGGGAGGCGCCTTTTGGGTACATTTTCCACTTGTTTTTATATAAATCGTACAATAATAATTTGGACACTACAAGTGGAAATATGTCAATAATAAATGTATATGTGTAGTAAGGTATAGTTTCACCCCTTATTGGTAGAATGTTGGCGTTAAAAAAATATGCGTTGGTGGCCCGAGTCAACAACCAGCTAGCCCTGAACAACCCCTGGATAAACTTAGTAAACATGCCTTCTCTTTCGTTCTATCCGGGGACATCACATAGGGAGAAGCACCAACAAAGGATGATTCGTCTAGAGATAAATCCCACGAGTCCCTACGAGGACGGGATGGGGAATACAAAGGATCAACGACACCCAACTAGTTGGTCATCCAACTAGAGGGGGCTATCACGATCGTGATCTACCACCAATCCGAATATAGGATGAATCTAACGAGATACCCGAGCCCAAACACCACGCTTGCACTCATGAATATTACTTTAACCTAATGCACTAGATTAAAGTACTCAAAAGAGACCCGCAGATCGGAAGAACAATATAAACAATAATGCTTACTAAAAGAAGAAGTAGATTACTAGAGTAACTCCAAGTGTAGGTTAACTTCCACCCGAGGTACAAGATGTAGAGGTAGTACCGCAGTGCAGGCACCTCCTTAGGTTCCTTCCCTCTCTCTATCTCTCTTATTCTAAAAGACTAGATCTAATGAGATCTAATCCCTCTTGAATACTTGCTCATCTAGTTCTAGTTCTAGTTCTAGTTCTAGACCTAGGAGGAGACTTCGAGGGCCTCTCACCGTTGATAATGAATGATAATGAATTAGGGTTTCACCCAGGGGCTCAGGGGGTTTTGTTATATAGCCCCGGGACGATTCACCACAGACACGGGATCAAACCCGACCTTGATAGAGCCCGGACTAGATTGCTCCTCAATGGCGCTTGTAACCCGACCTAGGAAGCGGGGCCCTCGACCGGGCCCCCACGGGAGAGGCGGCCGCGGTCATGGTCCAGGGCGACCACGGGCCCACCTTGGTCTTTTGAGCCCAAACCACCACAGTTCGCGTAGATCTTGTCGATAGCTTTCGGAGAGGGGGTGGTTCACGAAAGCGGAGTCCGATGAGAAAGTTATGGCCGTTTTAGTGAACTACGCTCTACGCAGCTTGATATCTTTTTGATTCACGGACTCGAATATAGCGAACAATATATCATGCTTTCGATCGTCTCGACAAGCTCTTTGCAATGGTTCCATCTTGGAACATGTTTAGAACATGTTTATGCTTCATATGTCTTGCAAACTCTAGGATTTTTCCCTGTTTAATCCCTAAAAAAATATAAATCACCAAAACTTCGTGGAATTGTGTTAGTCAAGCCCCTAAACTATGTTGATATTCATTTTAAGCCCTTATTTTTAGTTTTAAAAACCTCTATATTTTTATGCTATAAGAGATATCAACAGATGCTTTTGAGTAGGAAATCGCATTGTATCTTTGGGACAAGTAAAAATCTATGGAGGTTTTTCCTCCTATGCATCCCGACTATCCTATGCAATATCCAAGTCTGAGAATGAGCTTGAGAGCCGAATTGTTGAGGGTCGAGAAAGTGGATAAGGGAATCTCATTTATCAAGGAGAAACTAGAGAAAGAACCTAGTGATCATTTTTGAGTTGATGAGAATGGAGTTCTTTGGTATGACGATCGTCTTGTAGGTGCTAAAGGATCGGGGAGTTGAAAGAACAGATTCTAGCGAGAGGCTCACTCATCAAAGATAACAATTCACCCTCGCAGTAACAAGATGTATCGGGATTTGAAAACCGAGGTTTTTGGTGGACTAAAAATGAGAAAGGAGATTGCTGCCCATGTAGCTAAATGCTTGACAATTCTTTGCAGAGTTAAAGCTATTCATATGAAGGCTAGCGAGGATTGTTGCAACCATTGCCAATTCCCGAGTGGAAATGGGATGAGATTACTATGGACTTGATTGTTGGTTTTGCCACATACCCAAAAGGGATTTGATTCTATTTGGGTAATTGTGGATCGTCTCACCAAAGTTGCTCATTTTATTCCTATCAACATACATTATGAACCCCATCAATACTGCTAGAGCTATACATTTCACATGTACTTCGTTTGCATGGAGTACCTAAATCGATAGTGTCGGATCGTGGATCAAGTTGGACCAATCGATTTTTGGGAGAGTTTGCAGGAGGCCCTAGGAACTAAGTTACTTCAGTAGTTACGCTTATCACCCACAAACCACCGGGCCAAAGCGAGAGCGAGTGAACCAAATACTAGAGGACATGTGTGTTATCAGTGAAAGGTTCTTGGGACAAATGGTTGCCATTTGCGAGAGTTTTTCATACAATAATAGCTATCAAGCCGTATTGAGATGGCCCCGTTTGAAGCATTGTATGGAAGTAAATGTAGAACACCTCCGAATTGGGTAGAGAGCGAGGAGAAGCGACCCTACTATGACATTGATCCGATAGATGAAGCTGAGTAGAAAGTAAAAGTGATCAAGCAACACATGAAAGCTGCTCAAGACCGCCAAAAGAGCTATGCGGACAAAGCGTAGGAAGCCCATTAGGTTCAGGTGTTGGTGACTTTGTTTTACTTGAAGGTGTCACCAATGAAAGCGAGTACAGCGTTTTTGGAGTGAAGCTGAAAGCTAGCGCTCTAGATTTGTAGGCCCATATCGGATTATTGCCACAAAGGGAGGGTAGCATATCGGTTACAACTACCCTAGGAGATGAGAACCGTTTTTCAATGTCTTTCATGTATCACAATTAAAGAGATGTTTGAGAGTTCTGAGGAGAGCTACTAGAGGCAAGGTAGTTAAGCAATATAAGATCCTATGGGGAAATCATGGAGAAAGACGATGCAACATGGGAGACCGATGAATATCTTCCGAGGAACTATCCACGCTTTATCATGATTGCTTAGTTCACCCAAATCTCGGGGACGAGATTCTTTTTAGGGGAAAGATTTGTAACACCCTAGGTGTTAAGCACTTTGAAAGCATGATCATTTGCATAGCATAATCATCATTTCATGCATAATCATGTTGCTAGTGACATTCACTTTTGATTTGACTTCATTTCATGCTTGTTTGATCTAGCTACTATAAGACCTTTTCTCTGTAATGTGGTTTTTGGACCTAGATTGTGCCTAGATATATTTTTTTGACATAATTTAGAACCATGTTTGAGCTTGTGTTTCAAATTACACGCGTCAGCGCCCCCTCCCACGAGCACTACACGCCCGCCCCCACCGTACACCGAGCCCCTCTACACGCCGCGCGTCAGCGCCCTCCCACGAGCGCTACACGCCCGCCCCCACCGTACGTCTGCGGCAGCACGATTCCCTCATCCGTTTCAGTCCGTACACTTTCCTTTGACCAAATTTTTTTTTCTTTTTCACGGAGAAAGTTTGGCAACCTGTAACGTATCTGGTTTTTTTTTGGCTTTCCATTTTTTTAGTACTGCTTTCTTTCTAAATTTTTTTCTTCACACCGTCTCTGTGTCTTTTTCACGCAAACAGGTTTTGCAGCTACTTTTTTTTTTCCTGTTCTTGTTTTTTTTTTATGCACAAAGCTTTGCAGCCTTTTTAGTTTTTTTTTTTTTTTGTTCATGAACAGGATTTGCAAATACTAAAAGACAAGATTGACCGTCATATTTACCTAAGAGTTCAATATTTGTTCAAGTCTTCTTGTTTGTGACTAAGATTATTTCTTTCTCCTCTTTTGGCATGGTTCCTTTGATGAACAACTGATCCATGATAATGAAAACATACTTTCCTTTTGATCGACACAATTTTCTACTTGAATTGATGAAACTTTTACAGCAAATTTTGAGCAAGATCAATAGTCAAAAAATGTCAACTATAATAATTCATTTTGCAAACCACAAATACATTATTTGATCATTTGCCTTCCAGGATTCAGCTATTTGATGTACACATTTTTCTTCATACATTATCTCAGGCCACCTGAAGTTATTGTCAGAACTCCTAAAACACTTCCACGTAGATGATGGTCCTCTTGCTTGGAACTTGTGCCGTGGCTGCTCTGCATATACCATATTGAAATCTGAGTCAACAGTGTTTGAAGCTTCGTAGCACGTTGGTGGGCATCAGCTCATCAATAGGGTAGGAGAAAATAAGGCAGGACCAATCAAAAGACACATCTCACCGCGTTAGTGAATGAAATAGCAATAGGCATTCACGGGCAGCGATACATATACATAAACCTATGCAAGAGATATTTAGCACAGAAAAGATCCTAAGCAAGCAGTGGCCAGAAAACTATACTAAAAAAATATTTTGGAATGATTTCATGCACCACAAAGATTATGATTCAAAAGATCTTGGTTTGTTTGCCAAAGTTCAACTCCTCCAAAGTGGCATTCTCAGCTCTAAACCTAGCCGTGCACCTGGTCTGCCCAGTTAGAGTTATCTGCATGGTTAAAGTTAATGCTAGATCATAGTACAACTTTACAGCACAAATCATGGTTAAAGTTAATGCCAAAGAATAAAAAATCAGTGTTTAAAAGTGACGTGCTAGTGTCAAGGTACCAGGCAAGCTTACTCAAATGAAAGCTGGAACTGCAGCTTTCTAACTGATGAGAAAGGATGAAAAATTGTTATATTACAAATTACAATGTCTTACAAGTTAAGTTGTAATGCAGTTATACATGTGCTTAATCTACAGGCACAGTCGAGTGTGTCTTCCTAATAATATCCATGTGCCAACTGCAGAAATCTTTATGATAAAAATTAATTTCAAGCATAAAAGATCATTTTTCAAACCACAAATGGTATCATCAATTTTAACACAAATCCTTATAGATTTGGCGTTTGGGTAAATTTAGCTTCCATCATCTAAGGACACCCATTTTAAAAAATCTACACGAAACATTATATAGTTAAGTTCAAATCTGTGTAACTCTCACATATGTTGCAAACACTCCTATTTCCAATTTCTTTCGTTGAAATTGCATTTTGATTCTAATTCCAAAAATACGCCCACTTGACAGTTCATGGGAAATGCTACTTACACTCACTGTCACCTTTGTTCTACAATGAACAGAAAACAACCAACTAAAGATCTCTACTGGACAAAATACAATGCTTGCAAGCAGCACCAAACAGACTAAGCAATTATCTTTGTCAAATAAAATATGGTGAAACGGATTTGGTACACATATAAGAAAACTAAAAACTCTGGTTTCTTAGAAAGATCAATTTCAGCAAAGAATACCAAATTAGGTCACTGTTAACATTTGACAATACCTCTATCTTGTATAAAAAGATCCTAGTCCTAGCCAATGTCAAATGAGTAATGGAAGGAACAACATATCTAGTAGCATATAAGGCAAAATATAGCATCCAGTAACACGAGATATGCATATTTAAATAGAGTGGAAATATTTGCGATCCAGAGGTAGTGTAAGCATAAAAAGCAATGAGTACAATAACATGTATGATTTTACCATGGGACACTAGGAGCTGAAGAAAATGAGTTTACAAAGTTACTGAATGAAGGTTTTAAAAAAAGTGGTAAAGTGATGTGCACATTTCTAACCAAAACTAGAATCATGGACATTTGTTGAAATAGGATGGTAGCTAGCAAATAGAATCATTTGAGATCACAACAAAATTAAATGCACTGATACAGTATAAACATAGTGTCTTGAGATAAAGATCAATTATACTTATCTGATGCTTGCATTGTAATTCCCATGAGGATGAGGTAGTCTTGGCTGCTGTAAACAGTTGACAAGTATTTCCGTTGTAGTGACATGGTTGCTACTTGATAAAACTATCTTTTTGCCCCCATCAATTAGTTTGCCAAAAAAAAACAGACATCAAGAATAAAATCGAGAAGTGGCAGGTCAAAAGCTTCTACTGATGTAATTTTAGTTTAACCAGTCAAAAAAGTAACTCAAACAAGATGCACAATACCGAAGAAAACTAGTATGTCAATTAACTAAAATATCATGCAATTGATTACTGGTGGATGCTAATTTTCAAGCTATCCCTGGATTACACCACATCCCTTCATGTGCCATCTTGCCAAATGCACGCACCCATCATTGCAGCTTCCAGCTAGCAAGAAGATGAGTACATCTACCATGCCATCATCACCATTGTTGCAATCAGATCGATTTTTTTTTTTTCACCACCAACCAAACAGGATAAATTTTGCTACTAAATAGGAAAACGGACCTAGCTCAAACTCACCTCTATGCTTATAGCTAGGCACACTGAGGTCCATGAGCACCTGGTGTGCAACATAAGATGCTTGGAGCCAACTCCCCCGTGCTAAGCTAGTGGACAGTGACACCATTGAGATAGCCCTAGCCATCACAAAAGACACCACTTAAGTTCAGGTTACAATTGACATGCACCACAGATTTCTTCTACAAATTTAACAATGACAGCTACACTTAAGTGTTCTACAAGCAATCATGGGGGGCTTGGATATTCAAATAAAATCATTAACTTTTAAAATGAGATTGGATTTTCTTCTATTGCCTTATGTTCTACGAGTTGGGTTTGTAAAGAAAGGTAGTATTCATATGAGCTAAAGGTTTGACGGTAATACTCCTTCTGTTTTTTTTATGTCACATTATCTTTGTCCTAAGTACAAGTACAACAGAAAATTCACATCATGTTTAAGCAACAAACAAGAAGCAAGCTGTCCTGTCCAGCAAATAACAACAGCTCAAGCATGCACCTCTATCCCTCTTCCTCTAATATCCTTTTTCGCATCTACTGTACTCATTATGTCCATGGGGATGGAAGTTTGGCAAATCTCCCTCAGAGATGGAAAAGATGGTAACCATAAATTGGATTCAAATACCAAGAAGGAAGGCAGATGGTATATAGCTTCTCTGCTACATGGACAGAAAAGAGAAAAGTTTATACATATAAAATGCTTGCTACCTAATGAAACACTACCTAACAATCTCTACTGAATCATTGGCCTCCATAAAAAAATATCTATAAAATTTTATATATGTACATGTACAAACTTCACATGTAGGCTGTAGCAGATGACATGCCCAGATTTGTAGTAGAATATCTTGTCCAATTCTAAGTGGTTCTACATATCTTGTCCAATTCTAGCAAGGAAAATTCAGATAACGTGCCTAGATTTGCAGTATAATATTTCAGGCATGCTTTTACATGCGCCATAGCCATCCCCAAAGACAAGGTGTTATGAACTTCCCTCCACTAATCTAACATTGAGTCCAGCGACAAAGAGAGGAGGGCACACCAAACAAAAAAAAAAAAATCAATGTTGAATCCAATAGTAGGAGGATCAATGTTGAATCCCACACCGGAGCTGCTACTGCACACTGGATGATTAACAGGTACAAAGCAGCCAAGAGACTTTCAAGTCACTGAAAGCATGAAGTTATTACCTTTCAATTCCACTCTGACCAAACATTCCAGTGGTAGAGGCTTTAGCAATGATCTATAATTGCAATGAGGTAGTGAAAAAAAATAACAAAGGAAATATGACAGATCAAGGCTGATAATTCCATATTCGGTAGAACATGGTACTGATGGCGCCTATCTAACATATTGATAATCATCACTGATCAGGAAATCTAAAAATACCATGAATTATCTATTTAGATATAGGCAGCACTCAACCATCATCGTCGTAGAGGGCATATGTAAATGCTCAGTACATCCATCATCAGCAGGCGTCTCGACGAGCATAGAGAACAAAGTAGATCCATGAGCTGCCCGGTTGCCACCCATATGGATCATCCTGCTCCTGAAAAAAAAAACACTCAACTAAACAATTGAACATGCACTGGAATAGGGAGCTAACAGAGTAATAGGGCAATCTCACTCCAAACACTACAAATCACAAACTTATCTCCACTCCAATCCCTGAGGATATTAATAAACAAATTGAAGACGGAAATAGGAGCAGGGATGCAGAGGGCATTCGGTCTGCCCACCATTTTTTACTTAATTTTACAAATCAAATCACAGACTTATCTCCCCGTAATGCCCCAATCACTGGTGATATAAATCAAAATGAAGATGTAATCAGGAAGAGCGATGAAGAGGGGATTCAGTCAGCTTACCGTTTTTGAGGTGCCGTCGTCGAGGAGGTGGGGCAAGTTCGCTGGCCGAAATTGATCGGACATCTCGACCGCGGCCATGGTGACGGCGAGCTGATGGGAACCGGGGAGTAAGACGGCGCCGAGTAGAGGCGGCGAGGCGAGGCCACCCGTACCCTAGCTGGACGGGTATGGATTGAGGATGGGCGCCGGCGGGGGTTGCGTTGAGGATGGGCGCCGGCGGGAGTTGGGTTGAGGATGGGCGCCAGCGGGGGATGGGTTGAGGGGCAGCGACGGCGGGGATAGATTGAGAAGCGGCGACGGCGGCGTCGGTGAGGAGAGCTCGTGCGTCGGGAGCGACGAGCTGGCGCAACTGGCGTCCCCTCCGGGACATCCCACGATCTAAAATATTTTTTTTAGATAAAAGCACGTCTAAAGAAATAGTGTACGGGAGAAAAACAGAGGGACCGCTGCACCGCTGCATGG
Source organism: Hyparrhenia diplandra (assembly GCA_015847255.1). NCBI lineage: Eukaryota > Viridiplantae > Streptophyta > Magnoliopsida > Poales > Poaceae > Hyparrhenia > Hyparrhenia diplandra. Next base: position 104,291 of record JADLZK010011202.1, read on the forward strand.
CTCGGGAACCGCCACGGGAACACCCGTGGTCCGCTGGGACCGAGCGGCTCGGGGGACGCGCGTGGGTTTCGGTCCGGTTAGGCGATTTAGGCTCGGTGAGTGAATATATTAATTGGGGACTGAGGGGTAATATATAGAATACCTATATATATATATATAATATATAAAAAAACTCCATATAGCTCCTAGAATCCACGCACGGAGAGCGATCCGGCTACTGTACCGCTACTGTTTGCGAATCGTGCGTCGCCACGTGTCCCGTACTTGTGCCTGCCTGCGTTCGCCGTCTCCCGGTTCATTCATCAAGGCCGCCCACCGTTCCTGCAAAAAAAAAGTTAAAGAAAAACGGGCCTCGCAGCGTCTCGCCGTCTCCGCTGCTCCATCAACCGGGCCTCGCCGCCTCCGCCTCTTCTTCCTCTCCCACTGCCGGCGTGCTTCCGGATGCCGACCTCAGCCGCCTCACCGTCGCCGATCCGCGCCGACGCCACCACTGCGCCGTCCTCCGCCTCCAGGGCACCGCCCCTACATCAGATCCCCCTCCCCTTGGGCGTCTGTACGCTAATTGTGTCATGGATTGGTAATGTTTTCTGTCATCTTCTACCTAGCGCTATCTATCTGTTCCCTTTTTCTTCCCTCTCTCTCATTATGTGCCTAATCGACGCTGCATGTATGCAGTCCGGTAGCTATCGGCACCAGCTCAGATGTCATCGGTGACGCAGGAGAGGCTCCCATCCAATGCCCCATGTCAGCTGTCACCAGCTTCTCCCCTCACCCTTTCTGTAGTAGTAACCCATGGTCCCATGGGTACAGCAAAAGCATCCCCAAGCTATGGCGCTGCGCATCCAGTGTTTTTTTTTTATAGTTCTACATCTTCATGTTCCAATGGTCTTTTGTGAAAACAAATCAAGTACAACAGTATATAGAGTTTTTTTTAGAGAGCAATAGAGTTCCTTTTTTTGGAAACCAATTGCAGTTGATGAATACAAATTTACAGTTTTCGCTGCATATTTATGCTTCAGGTTATGATAAAATAGAAAAATACCTATGATTAATTAGGTTATTTTCAGTTCATGTCATCATGGCAGTTGATGAATACAATTTATAGTTTGCACTGCATATTTATCCTTCAGGTTAGGATAAAATAGAAAAATACCTATGGTTAATTAGGTTATTTCAGTTCATGTCATCATGGTGGGGATTGTTTGCATATGTATCAACCTTTGGTTTAGCTGCATAAAAGTCCTCTTAGAAATCTCAACTCCTGCTTATACACAAACATCTTTAGACCATTTTCCCTTTCAAGAATTGCTTTTTATTAGATGAAAGGGACAGGTCGTTGACACCAGTTTCCCTTATGATGCAAAACTCATAAATGTTGGCTCCTTTTTCTTCTTCGGCAATAATACATCATGTCCTTTGTACTCTTGCCACTTCTCCTTTTCTGATTGTAACAGTTGAGTCTACAATAGCTGTTATCTCCTAAGTGAATGCTAAATATATCCATATGCCCTTTTTGCTCTGATATCATGGCCATCTACCATCTGTTGCCGGATTGAGGTTTGTTCTTGCAGGCAAATGTTGCTCATATAAATTGCAGATTAACAGAACAAACAAAAATACTACATTGCTTCTTATGCTTTGGTTTTGCTCTGTGTTCCAAATCAGTTGCCGACATGCATTTCATATTTCTTCATGGATATTTACCATTCCTTAAAAACTAAAACATATGTTTAGGAAACAAAGAAAAAAAAAAGGATTGTATGGTTGTGTGTGTAAAAGATTGTCCTTCTATGTTAAAGAATACTACTACCTCTGTATTCTCTAGGTTTTATCAACAGTATGTTTACAGGTTTTCCTTAATGTCTGAATGGATTTTGATGTATGTCTGCATCATTTTGTCTGCACCAATTCAGAGTTTCTGATCTCAATGTAGATGTTTTTATTATTTGAACTGTAATGAATCTACTCCTATTGATATTGGATTCCAAATGGTTCAGGTTGGCTTACTGCAGCATATGGTGAATAAAGTTAGGGCTTGAGCGCGCCCCAGGTGTTGCCTCCATCTTTATTCATATGTGGTGTGATAAGAAAAAAATACGCTGGTTAGTACCTCTTAAATTTAGCCTTTTTTTTGTAAGGTTTATTGCAGCCAAAATTGATTTTGTCATATATTTCGGCAGCAACCATGTCAAGTGCCATCAACAGTCTTTAGATTTTATTAGGGCTATAGTCCTACCTGAAATGGTTGTTTTGATTTTGCATGTTTCAAGGTACTACAGGAGGATGGATATGGTACCAACGAGTGGTGATCTCATACAGGCACTTCGAGCAACAGGGTGTAAGCCTCAACAATCTCAAAAGAGTAATAATCTTTTTGCTATCAAGAATACCATGTGTCATGTTACCTAGCGATATAGAATCCTTTGGATTTTGTTTCTATGAACCAGCTTTCCTGTTATGTTACCTTGTGAGATGAAATTATTTTTCAGGGCTCAAATTGAGAGCTTCTGAGTTCCAACACGAGCTGCAGCACCTAAGAACCATTGTGCCTTTTTGTGCTACTGTTGCCACTATCCATCAAGTTTGTCCGTGGGCGCAATCTGGAACTCGGTTTCTGGCTATAACCAGACCTCTCCTCCATGAAGTGAGTTGAGAACTTTCCAACTTTCTTCTGATTGTTTTCATTCATTACCTAAGACAGAGCTTGGCTCTCAATGTATTGTTCAGTTAGTATTAGATTTATTTGGCTACAATACAGAACCTTATCGATCCATCCATGGTTTAGCCTCTATGTTCTAACACATGGTGAGTGTGCACCTAACCAAATATCAGTGGGTTTGATGTGTAACTAATCTTATCTGAGTTTTAGGCACTCTAATTTGTAGCTTTTGCCTACTGGTCGATCCACAAACTAAGCCACTTTATGAACCATAGATAGCTAATGTTCAGAAACGCATCATTTATTTAGTGCATGATCATAGCGTGCTTGCTGAAAAGAGCAGACCATTCCTGTTTCAATTTCAAGGATGGGTACAACAACGTAGTAATATGAACATTGCCAATTTCACAGTTGTATGCCTGTTGTTACATATGAGTTACCTAAATAGTCTTTGGTTTGCTAATCAGGACTTCAGCAAATATAGATGGTAAGGAAATAAAAATAATATTTTGATGTTGTTTCTTCTATATTAAGAGTCTGTTGCCTTCAGTGATCAGTAGGTTACTGTAGATACTTGCTACCACAAACTATGTATGGTTTTGGTGCCATATTGAAGCCCCTAACAAGTATACCTCCTCTTAGCGTCATTCTTCCTTCATCTTGCCTCCCTTATTTGAACCCCTAACACTGAAAATTATATTAAATACTATGGGCATTTCACTATGATAAGTATAGTCCTGTTGGATCACTTAAATGAATTTAGCCCTAAGACATTCTTACTATGATTTAGCCCTTTCCATTGAGGATGCTCTCTCTGATACAAGGCGTTATTAGAATAGAGAGATTGATTCACTGACTCACTCTATGCAAACCGGTCATACGATAAGAGCGATTCACATATGAAAACGGGGGGATAGCAGATACATAAAAGGGCAGGAATGACCCTGCTCACTCATTTCTTTTACATATATCTTCATGTTCAATCCAAGAAGTTGCACATCACATATACTGATCGTAGATGAAGTTGTAGTTTTGCTGATGATTATGACAAGCGCTTTTGTGTTGTCCAAGGTACATGTCATCAGTAAAGAAAGATTACACTGTCAACTGTTACCTTAGTATTGCAGGATGGAGCCAAGCAACTTGGTTGTACTTGGATCGATTGCATACATGAAGCTTACCTGACGTGTCTTCTCATTCTGCCAAGAGCAAAGGGCCGTAGATTTTGCATAGATAATGTATTATTATGTTCAGCACATTAATGTAAATAAGGATTCTGAAATTTTACTTCAAATTCTTTCCCAAGATAGCAGTTCAGCTGCTGCTAATTGTTTATCTAAATTATGTTTAAAGTGAAACAAAATTCGTTGCTCTGATTGTCTCATATATGCGTTTAAGATTTCGGGCGCGGCGAAGCGCGCCTTTACTGACCTAGTATTGTAGACGCGCTTGGTTGAAAGTCTTCATCCAGCTCAAGATAGCTTCCTTAGCTTGACCAAACATCTTTTGCCGCCCTCCTTTAACAGCAGCCTCCACTTCTGCATCAAGGATATAGCACACTAGATGATTTCAGAGGGAGCTTTAGGAAACCTTTTCTCTACTACCATGTTGTTCCTTCTCGTCCATGGTGCCCAAGCAAACCACAATATCTGTGTAAAGCTAATAGAAAAAAAAACACCAAGATTTTTTTTTTTTTTTGAGAATTACACAGTACAACGCAGACGCTCACAACGCGCGCACACACTCACCCTAATGAACACACGCACGCAAACCCTACCCCTATGAGCACCTCCGAAGGGAAGCTGGGCAGCCGGCAGATACGGAGATTCTCGAAGTCACCATAGGCACCTCGTCGCCGACGGGAACGCCGCTACCACTTAATGCATAACGCCCGGTAAATCGGAAAAAATCCAGGGAAAAGGTACGAGAACACCAAGAAACTAAAGGCAAGCCAAAAGAAGGGGCGAGGACACCGAGTGAAGAAGCCCAGTACCAAGGTCCATGGGCTTGAATGGACGAGTTCAACTTCTACCAGCAGCAAGCCCGTGAAGGAGTAGTCATAAGACCTGAGCTCGAGCACGTTGTAAGCAAAAACATAACCAATTTCTAGTTTCTTTCCCAACCGGCACATTGTAAGCAAAAACATAACCAATTTCTAGTTTCTTTCCCAACCGGCTCTCCACCGGCGTACGCTACCTTCCTTCTTCCTCTTTCTCGGTCGATTGAGTGAGTTAAAAAGTGTAGATCCACGCCGCAGCGAGCGGAGATCTAACATGGCGTGACACGGTGGAGCACGCAACACAGTTCTAGTAAGGCTGTCTCCAACAGATGGGGGCAGGCATTCGATGGTTTAGGTGATGTACAGTGAAAATTTATGTGATGTAAAATTACTCAACTCCAATAGCTGCCCTATATGCATATGGCGAGAACTTTTCATAAAGGACCCTAATTTTTTTTTCAAAATCAACTAAGCCTATATCTAAAAATACATTCTCTCTAGCGCTTTTACATCAAAAACCTTGAGAGTGAGACAAAATTGCGTTGAGACCCTTCTTCCTCAATCCGATAAGGGACGGATGAGGAGGTCGTGGACGGACAAGGGCTTGGGCCTCGTGCCCCTCGGTGGGCTGGCCGGCGACCCGGTGTGCGAGGGCAGCCAGAACTACTCCGGAAGGCGCTGGCCGCCGAGGCGGCTGCGGTGGCCGGCCCGGTCGGCGGGCGCCCCGCAGCCGCCCTCCCGGCGTTAGCCGGGACCCGGCAACCGCGTCGCGTGACGTCGGGACGCGAGGGGGCCGGAGTCCGGCGACGCCGGGGAATCAGCGGGCCGCAGGGCGTTAACGCGCAGGAGGCGCGGCGGGCGCGTGGGGCGAGGTGGGCATGGGGAACACGCGGATGAGTTGCATGGAGCGTGGGTCGAGCACCGCCGCGAGCCGTGGTTGGAAAGAGCGCGGCCGGGCGCGATGATGGCCAGCAGTAGCAGCGCGTGCGAGCTTAGGAAGAAGCGGTTGAAGGAGAGATACGGGCTACAGATTTTTGCATGAAGGAGGAGGAGAGGCTTTTGCTTCTGCTTGATCGGTTGTCAAACCGAGGGCTCCCCCGCGCGTCTTTGTTGAAGGCGTTTTTATCATGCAAAAGCACTGTAGCCGCCGCATTTTGCTGGTTTGCCTGCTCCGTTGGAGGAAACTCACAATGTGTGCTACTGCGTTTGGGTTTATTTACATTGTGCAAAAATGCTAATCTGATAGATAAAAGGCCCTCCCTGCCTCTGGAACTGCACGTGAAAAGATAAGTACTCGTACTCCTACATGGATTTGAAAACCGTTTTTCGAAGGCCATGTCACAACATCTTTCATTCAAAAAAAAAAAAAACAAAGAACATGTCACATGAGCAACTGGGAATGACCATCACGCACTGAGCACACTGTCGCACGCGGGGAAGCAAGCAAAGTCAAGTCCGGCATGCCTACTTCCTCCAGGCCCCCGCCCGCAGGCTCAGGTGTGGTTCCGTTGGTTGTTGCTACGCGGGGAACCACCTCCACCTCCACCTTGACTGCATGCAACACCGACCAAATGCGAATTGGTCAGCCTCTGCCTCGGTTACGTGCCGCCGCTGAATTCTCCCCTGCGCCTCGGCCTCCGTTCGCCGCATCGTCTGTCTCTTGTGCACCTCGATCGGCCTCCGTTGTTCGCCGTTGCGCGTTTGCCGACGCGCCTAAGGGAAGCAAACCACGCAATCGAGATCCTTAAACGCAAAGAAACCGGGCGCCATTTATGCTCGCGCCCCGCGCGCAAAGATGCCGCCGCAGCCGCAGCCGCGGTCGCCTCAAGAGCGCCGCTCGCCCAAGTCCCTCCTTCCCACCGGCGGCATGTCCTACTCCGACGACATGGCGGCGTTCTACGACACCTGGGTGAGCCGCGAGGAGCAGATCGTGGCCGACCTCACCGCGGCGCTCGCGCTCCCGTCCCCACGGCAGCGCCGGAGGGACGCGCTGGCGCCGCTCGTGGACGCCGCCGTCGCCCACGTCGCCGCCTACTACGACCAAAAGTCCCGGCTCGCCGACCGCGATGTCGTGGCCGCACTGGACCCGCGCTGGCTCAACCCACTCGAGCGCACCTTCCTGTGGGCCTGGGGGTGGAAGCCCGCGCTCATGTTCCGCTTCGTCGAGACCGGCGCCGGCGGCGGAGGCGTGGGAGTGCGGCCCGAGCAGCGGCGCGCGCTGGAGGAGCTCCGCGCCGCCACGGCGGTGGCCGAGCGGGAGGTGGACCTGCAGGTGGCGGCCGTGCAGGAGTCGCTGGCGGGCCCAAGGGTGCTGGCCGCGCTGCGCAGGCAGTGGCAGCCCCGCGGAACGGCGACGCCGACGAGGCCGTCGCGGCCGTGGGGCGCTCGCTGCGCGTGCTGCTGGCCACGGCCGACGCGCTGAGGGACCGCACGCTGCGCGCCGTCGTCGGGCTGCTCGAGCCGGACCAGGCCGGCGCGGTCGTCGTGAACATGCTCAGGTTCCACCTCGGCGTCCGCCGCGCGGGACAAGACTGGAGCTCCGGCCACGGCGGGCAGCGGCGCGTTTAGTGGCTGGCGAGCCAACACCGTACCCCAGTGCGTCAGAACAGAATGTCAGTGTCAATGTTACGTGCATGGCACTGGGCACCAAAGCACTCAGTCTCAGTGTCAGCGTATGTGTCCGTCCAACAAATTAAATGTTGGCAATAAGAGTCATGTGTGTTCCTTCATTTCCCACTGTTCATGACACGTGAACAGAAACTGTTAGTCAAGTCAAGAGTCCATCGTGTGTCAGTCTCAGTCATGGTCGTCGTCTGAGTCTTTCTTTCAACTCTGTTCGGTTCGGTTGGCTCACTCAGGTCCGGTCGCACGTTCTCTCCGTTTGAAGCCAACAAGTAACGATTAAACGAAAATCCAGTGAGGCCTCCTTTATTTTGGGCATCAAGGCTGACAAAACATAAATTTAATGACAAAGTCTATGATTTTTTTATCATATTATGGATTTTCTATGGTCTAAGTCCATGTATCCGTAAGATGTTTGTAGTTACGTCATGTGTTTCGTTTCGTCTCGGTGCCATGGACCAGTCGGAAGCCTTCTCAGCCTAGGAAGGCATCAGCTTGGTTGCATGAAGCCATGACCATTTCAATTCAGATAATCATTTCTGTCACTGCTTTCAATCTAACGTTTTTTTTTTTTTTTTTTTTTTTTTGATATAAATGGATTGAGTTTGACATAAGTCAAACTTAAGGTACTTTGGCTCTCTCAAAAAATTAAAATGACTTATAGTTTGGAATAGATGGAGTACGACACACTGTTGCAGACCTGTTTTTACCATTTTTCAAAAAAAAAAAAAAAAGGATAGGGAACCAATTTATCAAACTGTTGGAGATGCTCTTATAATTTGGAATAGATGGAGTAATATAAAAAAACATTGATGGATTATATGCCTGTCTAATACGTTGTCATGTTATAGTACAAGTATAATGACTATTAGTTTGATTGCCAAAGTTCACCTTTACCTGTGGCAACCGGAAAGGGTGATGACCTGTCACGACTCACAACATAGTTTGTATCGCTCGTAACTTTCTTTTGGCGCTTCCTTCTCTATCAATGAAATGAACACTGACTCATCCTTGTTCATTCATAAAAAAAAAAAACTTTCTTTTGCCACTCAACCATCTAAGGTAAGAGTATCTCCAAGAGTTTGACATGTCCCTTTCTCGTCCTTATTTTGTTTTTGGAAAAATAACAAATTTATCTCCAACAGTTTGACATATCGTTTTTCCATCTTTTGCCATTTTTCCAAACCATGGCCATCTGTGTATAAAATATATGCGTGGCCTGGGGGGCACGCATCCGAAGGTGGAAGGGCTTAAATGTGTGCGAAAACAATCCAGGTTCTAGGTGAGAAAAACGTGAGACAAAGATTTGGTGTAAAAGCTTAAACACATATAGTAATAAATTCAGCGTTCCTGATGCTAAACATGCGTAGAAAAAGTACCGAGAAAAACTTTTTAGGACGAAAATAAAGAGAACTCTTGAAGATGATCTTTTTTTTCTTTCCATACTAATTTGGGAGTTGACAAACACCATATTTTGGGGAACAAAATTTGAGAAACACTTGGAGATGCTCTAAAAACTTGGTGTCGTCAAAGTATCAGTAAACTAGATTTTTTGGTCAAACTTGCCTATCCTAATTTTAGTCTTTGGCTCATAGAGCCCGTGATTATGGTAACTATATTGAAAGGAGTGATTATGGTAATTTATAATCTTATAGTAAGCAACATATATTTACTGATAACTAGAATGAATTTATCAATCTCAACGCATATCAACTTGAAGGGCTCATGAGGATAAAGTATACATATGTAGTACGTTTATAAGAGTTAGTTTATTATGTGGGTGTATATTTGTGTGTGTCTGCATTCCTACTTAGAAAAAAAAGGCATATGCCTCTACCATGGATTGTTCTTTTCGCAGGAATCTTGTCACTAATCTTCTTTTTTTTTTTTTTTTTTTTGGTAAGCATCCCCAGATAAGTACAACTGAATTGCTTTTAGTTGCGTTCAAAAAAAAAAAAATTGCTTTGCTTATTTTATTTATCTCGGACTAGCTAGGATTCTTGGTAATTATTAGCGTTGATCGAACATATATGGAAGTGCTCCCCAAAAGAACAAATTCCTTTACAAGTTAATTGGCGTGGCAAGCTGGCGCTGGCGTAGATTTCTAGTGGAACACATTCATCGATGTAAGTTCTCTACATGACACTAGCTCGATGTAAGTTCAAGTTCTCTACGTGACACTAGCTCGCATTTTTCCTAGATTCATTCAAAGATTTAATGACATTATCCGACATGTCTATGAACAACGTCAATCTCAAGATTTGTCGTTTAACTCAATCTTTTTTGTTGATACTTCCTCCGTCCTAAAAAAAGAGTGTAATTTTTTTTTTTACTTTTCGGACATCGTGTTGACTGCTTCGCTTTATTTAAAATTTTGTGTAAATTATAAAATTAATAAATCAATATTAAAGTATCTCTAATGATTAATAAGTCATAAACATAAATGATATTTATATATATTTTTTGAATAAGATGGATGATCAAACATGATGTATGAAAAACCTAAAATGCCACTTTTTTGAGGGGGGACGGAGGGAGTACTTATAAGGATATGGTGTACATGTGTTCATGGAGGTGAATGATACTGTACACTTTTGTATTTGAGTGTGTGCCTCCGACTGGGTTTTGCAAAAAGTAAAATAAAAATTATGACGCTAAATGACAAGTATGGAATTGAAAAAGTATGAAAATTCTAATAGATCGAATGATCACTTGGTATGGAATTGGGGTTTCATATGATTATTTTTAACATTAGTTGTAAGATTAATTCTATAAAAAATTGACACTTAATGGGTTGTGGATTTCATATTAAAATCGTAGTTTTAGATCTTTGCAATTTTGTGTTTCAAGAATAAAAATAAGTTAGACAAAATTGTGAACCCAACAAAATCTAATTTGTGTTGGCACAAAAGACAAAAAAAATTATAATTTTTTTCTGTAGTCCTAACAAGAACAAATTATAATTGTTTCTATAGTCCTAACAAGAACAAAAAATTGATATGTTATGACACAAAGACAAATAACATATCATAAGAGTAACAATTTACCTGCACTAGTTGGTGGTATAAGAGTGTTGCGAAAAATCATCATAAAATTAATTCAACATCTGAAATATCGGATAAGTGAATAAAAAAAGTAATACGAAAAAATCAATCACCTAGAAAGAACAAATTCCAGTTTAGCAGCTGTGTAAGAAATAAATCTGTGATGAGTGACTTACAAAATTGGACCGCATCTATTACTGCCTCAGCGAAAAGGAAGAACAAATAAAAGATCACCTACCATATTTTGTTCATAGAAACCATAGCTTTTGTGAAACCTTCTTCAGAAAAAGTTGGCATAACCCCTGGAAGGTGGTCTCCCATAATTTCATGATACCTCATAGCCACAAAAAAGTGCGTTCGTTCGACCTGTTAGGCGCAGGTAATGTGAAAACTTTGTTAGCCGTTTCCGTCAGTTCTCTCTTTCCTTGGAAAAGTAATATCCAGTTCGGGGGCATCCGTAACAATATTGATGAGACAAACACTTTTGGCTTCTTTAGGTTTAGGTCCCAACTAAAATTTAAACAATCAGCCAATGATTACCAATATATATTATCGGTATGCATGCTTGATACTGATTAACATTTTTATAACCTCCAATCGAGAACACTTGAAGCACTAGATTTTCTACAAATGAAAAAGCGCATAGAGTAAAGGGAGAGAAGTACTATAAACTCATCATAATAAAGTAGAAGAGAAGGTGTGAAGGGGATCTTGCGTTCCATGCAAACAGACGACATTGACAGGTATTATTATACGTTAAGAAGAGAGAGATGGGTGAATCAGCCATTCCAAGACCCTGCTTTGTTCCAAATAAGTTGTTGGTATATAGTGACTTAGTCATGACTTTTTAATTGCAAAATGACTTATAAGTCATGGCTGTTTTTCATTACAAATAACTTATAAGTTGTTAAAATAAATCATATTTCACTTTTTAAAAGTAGGGTGAAACAAAAATTTATAATTTTTAAGTATGTTCTATGAATGTACACAATGGTTTTGTTAAGGGGTTGTTTAGTTTTATAAGTCATTATAAGTCACATGAAATAATAACTTATTTTGCCAAATGTAGCGACTTATTCATGAGACTTATAAGTTGCAACTATTTTTTCTCTTTTAGCAAAATAAGTCACTCATTTTTCACTTTTTGACTTATAAGTAGGTTGATTTATTATTTTGGAACTTAGGGGTGTTTGGTTCAAAAAATAGGGCTAAAACTAAAAACTTAGTCTCTATCTTTTCTACCGAAATCTAAAAACATAATTTAGAGACTAAATGAGACGTCTTCTATCTATATGTACACAATGATTTTCTTAAGTGTTGTTATTTCTTACCACAAAAGAGTTATGTAACATAGGTTTCAACCATATCAATAACTAGCCTATAACAAGCTAAACTAGGAAGATAAGCACATAATCTAGGGTCATCGTGATCACACTCTCCTCTCCCCAAGCATAGGCACAACACAATTGATGTTGCCTCATCTCTCTGCTCCACCAGAGCCACGACGCACTCCCACTTTCGGCTCCCCCACCAAAAAGTCCCCCACAGTCCTACTTTGGCGCCATTCGTCCTCTGCCACCGTCCGCCATGTCGTCTTTGTGCTGGACGTGCTGCAAAACAATTCGGCCGCTAGCATGGACTGCCACATCGGCAAGCAAGTCCGGTCAGGACCTGCACTATTTGCCTATTTGGACGCGTGACGTAGCGTGATCCAAGTTTCTATAGCTACATGTGTAATTTGGGAATATAGACTTATATATGACACATGCTGCCAAAAGTTTTAGATGTCCTGTGTGTTTTACTCCCCTATAATTTACTGCATCGAGCTTCAAAGTTTATGCTGGTGGTTTTATCAATTGTACTACAACTTAGTTTATGCTCCTACCTACAACAGAATACTATTAAAATGACAAAATCAGCCAAACTTATTGATCAGCCTTGCAGGTGCAAGATCCAAACCTACGAGTAGCTCCCTTGCATTGCAACACTGGCTGGCTCAAAGCTGCCTTGCGTTTGCCTATATAATGAGCCCTTGGTATGCACGTTCTAAGCCATCACCTCAAACAAGTCTTAGCACTGAACACACACACTTCACACTTCTCTCCCGCGTCCCGCCCTTCTCCATCCAGGCCTCATTGCACGCAACAGGGCGTCTGACAAACAATGGCAGGATTGTTCCTCACCGGAGCACTCCTCCTCCCCGCCCTCCTGGCAGCACACCTCTTCGCCGCACAAACATTAGCGCGACACGCGCCAGCGTGTTCCGGCGGCAGTGCACCGGCGGTTGAAGTCATGTACACCTCACCCACAAACGACGGTCCCAGCCCTGCTACCGGCCACGGGAACCAACCGTCGCCCCTCATGGCTCAAGACGGCGGCGCGATCAGTGGCGGCGACCCTGGTGTCTCCGCCGCATCGTCGTCGGAGACCCACGCCACGTTCAGCGGCCATTCAACGGCGGCGACGGACGAGAGCCCACGTAGTAACGTGAGCCGCCAGCGCAACACCGCCGGCGTTGGAAAGGCTTCAGGCGTCCGTCCCTAAAACTAAAAAAAAAACCGTTGCCGAGCCAGCCGGAGCAGTGGTGCTATACTATATTGCGGTGTGGCCGTCTTGTTTTGTGTCGCTCCTCCTCTCTTTTCGTGGTGCTTGTGTCCAGCTTCGGAGTCCCAGACGTTGCAGTTCTGGTATCGATCTCTTCTCTCGCCCTGTGGAAATCCTTTGTTTTCAGTAATGTCCCATTTGGAATCTTGAAATAAGTGTGCTTGCACCTGCTTCTAATGACTGCCACGGCAAGTCCGCGAGTGCATCTGTTTGTATTCACTCAAGTTCGGCATATGAATATATGATACATCCATCTTCTGAAAATATTACTTGCGAGCAGAAAAAGAAAATCATACTACTCCAGTATTTAATTTTAAACATGTATGTTATGTGCAAAAAAATCATATTCACAATTACTTGTGAAATCTTATAAATCTTAACGATATCCAAAATATATTCTAGAAGAATTAATGGTCAAGATCATGCAGTCAAATGTGGCTAGTATTTTTTTACAAGAGGGAGCACAAGATATAGCACTGACCTTTTTAAACAAACTAGATGAAACATTTTAAATAACCCAACCAAAATAACCAATAATTTTAAATAAACTTGATGAACCTTTTAAATAACCCAACCAAAATATCACATCAATTGTAGGTCTAAAACAAAGATAATTTGGCAATACCACAGGTTTATCCAGTAACCATTAATTTGACAACACCACAAGTTTATCCAGCATTACAAGCATATATAAGCAACACATATGCATTATCTATACCAAAATTTCAATCATGTTGCAATGCCAATTTCATTTCAAACCAAAATTTCATCACATGATCTCACACACCCTAACCTGCACTAACACAAGATATTTCTTGGGGTGATACATATGTAATAACAATCCAGCAGCATCACTGCATAGGTTACAATATATCAGACACAATGAGGGAAGTAGAAACATATTTTTATCGCCATCATCAATATATCCTAGAACCACCTTTTAAAGTATGTGCAAATGTATATTGCCAATCAACCTCATACTTGGCTCTGTTGCACCGCACTCCACCCGTATTTGCCACTGAACATAATTTTTGGTGATCTATGACTAATTGGTTCCTACAGCACAACCCCAAAACAACCAACTAATCCTGACTAGATACCAATATGGGACTAACATAAACTAAGCCCTAAAATTGATATTACAAAGCATATTGATATTTGTGCTTCAGTACTATATAAAGCAATAATGCAAGTTCATTGAATAACTAGTGGCCATCGAGGTGTGGTATTCAATAGGTAGAGAGTTTGGATCGAGATCCAGTTTAGTGTGTTAGGAAGAAGAGGTAATCTGGGTGATCTACTTGACGCTGGCAAAGCCAGTCATCAGCAGCTTTCAGAAGCGATGTCAGCTGATGGTGCTGATTTGACGTCCACAGGGAAGCATTAAATTTGTAAGATGCTAGGCCGATCAGAGGCAGTGTGATCTTCCCAGGAACAGAACCAATTTTATGGTTATGGAAGTTATTTGTCTCAGGACACCCGCTTATCATACCTGCCCAACATTGCATCTAATTAGCAAATGTCTCAGAAGTGAAATTCTTCATGTTTACTGCTGCTTTTAATATGCAACCAGATATATATTCTGCACAGGACAGGGTATGCTAATTTGCATTGTTTTACACCAAGAAGAAACATGAAAGCTCACCGTCAGGTGCTGTTGACAATGAATGGAATGTTAAAAAGCAAGCATCTAGATCTTGTAGAGTGGGTCCTGTTGGTATCCGGTATATGGGATACCTGCAATCAACTTTCATTGGGTAAGACAGCTATGTAACTAATGAACCAATAGTTAGAGTTAAAGGAAGTACCAGGCTACAGAAATCCAACTGGATGGCAGAAGATCACAGCTCTTATGCGTATTTAGATCAGGAAACTTGCATGCAAATACTGAAATCTGTAGGCATTAACAAAACTGCAACTGTCAGCTAGGTTACAAATACTACAGTTGGTTGCACAAAAACAGCAAAAGACATACCATATCTGCTAAAGGTTGTCTTCCATATGGTGCACCATGCTCCACATATTGGAAAACAGGGGACGGTTCCTGGTTGATGGACTCACAGTCATCACTAGACAAATTTTCTTGATCGGTGCAAATGTTTTCTGCTAAACACTGGGTTCTTCCAATAGACCTTTCATTTTCATTGTCACTCTCATTGCTTACATCACTGCTTGTGTCCAGAGCATTCTCACCATCACTGTCTTCATTAAGGCATCTGCAGTGGAAAACAAAATACAGTTTCAGAAGATCATAATTGTCTAAGGGAAAGTTGACCAGAAGAGTATACGATAATAGTAACAACTGCTGGTTCATGTATTATTGAACAAATGACACATTATTTCTAAGATGTCTCTGCTGATCCAATTCATAGAAAGCTAAAACACAGTCAAGCATTCTGATTTATTGTTTCACCGCTAACTAGTTTCTTTTTTATCTGAACAAACAAGTTTATCTTTAGAATTATGGATACATGATTGGACCACCCACATTTTTATGTAGCTCTTCATCTCTAGTTGTTGCTGAAGCCAGAGATTTTCTAAAAAATGCTCTCGTAATAAACCCAAATAACTGTAAATCAGAGGGTTCTATTCCTGAAAAATGAATCAGTGTGTTCCAGGGAAAACTGTGGTTGAGGGAAGTCCAAACCCTTCAAGACAGCTTTGAGAATTGAGAGAAGCCAACAAAAGATTTATCAGCCAAGCTGAAACCTGATAATTCAACTACTTGAAATAGCAAGCAGTCCAGTAACAGAATCAATCTTTCTGTGTTCCAACACTTTTGGCAGCCTATCTTTGAATCAACAATGTAAGAGAAATCCTTTTCATATATTTTTGAGAAATTTGAAAGAAATAAGCATTACAAATGAATTCATCATAGCCAAATTTATATTGCTCACCATGCTACAGAATAGTCTGGATTAACTTAAATGCTTTTTTTATGAAAAGGTAATGTGGTTGCAGGGTGGGAGGCACAATTCTTTGAGGAGTAGGAGCACCTTTCATGCCCAGTTCCTTGCTCTGGTTTGGGGTTTACCAGATTTGTTGATAGCTGGAATTATAGTTTTCAAAAAGCAGGTCAGCGACACCTCGACCATGGTATTAGACAACTTGCTGGAAACAGATCTCTAGTCAGTTAGTGACATGCCAGGATAATGGTACTATGATTCATATTCTTTTCAAGCAAGTATAGTCATGCAGATATGCTCCGGTTTTCAAGAATACTGTCACCATTAGTGAACCACAATCAGAACAGTTCAGCTCATCTGATCAGTTCAATCACAACCTGTTTGTTAAAGCTAAGTGGACAACTTTGGATAAGATGCCCTGCTTGAATTATTTCTAGGTCTTGATATATAGAAAGAAATGGTGTCGTTCAGAAAAAGCTACACTTTGTTCAACAAAAAAATATATATTCAGATGTCTAACAAAGTAACAAGTATTATAACTAAAGTTTTTCTAAAACTATTTTGCATGTTTGATGTTAGTATCACATGCTGGCAACTGCTGTAAATAACATGTAATGGTCATTATAATGTTCAATGATGATTCGATGGTCCATGCAGCAATTACAGCCCCAAATAAATGGTAGCATGCAGAATTTGCAGGAACGTAGAGTTCAATGTTACCATGCTGTAATATAACACGCAAAACTGGGGCTATTTGATTTGCACTAAAATTTGCCATAAAGTAGGCTATCCAAATTTGCAATGCCAAAATTGAGGTCACAATTGGAACTAAGCCTAGCTCGATTGGTTGAGGGTGTGGATGTAAAGCCCAGACCACCCAACTTCAAGTCCTCACTGACACAAATTGCGGTGCCAATTCTTAATTTAGAGCCACCCACTTCCTCCTATGTTGATCTAGTTTTTTTGATAAGGGATCAAGGTCGCCAATTTTTAGTAACATGAGGCACACGATAAGAACAAAAACAAGATCCTGGTTCAAGAAGAGCACGTCGACTAACCAAATCATTTCAATGCAACATGCATCCATTAGTTCCAAACGACTAGCAAGATCAGACACGCCCATGGAACATTACGATATCTTCTTTAATCTTTAGCAGTAGCAGCGGTTCGGTTTGTTAGTTTCTTTGGTTTTAAGATAATGTAGAGTTCAGTGTTTCCGGAACAAATACAAAGATTGGAAATAATCCTTGAAATACGTTTGGCCTAACATATCCAAGCATTGACAGAACAGAGGAAGTCATTGTCCACAATGTCAATTCATTCAATGTAGGTACCCGTAGATTTCAAGAGAGACGACAGCTGTGAGCCTGTTATACCTCTTGCTTGACGGCGGCGGCCTCGACCCATAGAGCTGGATAGCGGAGAGGAATGGCACGTAGTACTGGATGACGCCGTCCGTGCCATTGAGCAGCAGCGGCACGCCGGCGCCGTACGCGCTCCACTCCCCGAACGCCTCCCACAGATCCGCGAGCTCGTAGTAGGGCGCTCCTGCCCGGCACCCGCGCGTGGCCGGCGTCTGCAACTGCAAGCGCACACAATCAAGAACAACAGCCCAACCGGACCCGTCAGTCGTCAGCCGTGAGCACATACTAGGTACGGAAAACACGAGCGGCAACCGGCAAGCAAGCAAGCAAGCGCTGGAGGGCGGGCGGACGGACGCACTCGGGGAGGGCACCGCCGCGCGGGCACGCGGACGGTGGTGGAGGTGATGAAGCTCTCGAGGTTGGTCGCCGGCGACGGGAAGGGTCTCGCCGGAACTCCTCCGGCGTCGCCTTCGCCGGCTCCTCGGCCGCCGAGGCAGGATGCTGTCTGTGCTGCTTGTCGAGGAAGTGGCGGCGCGGTGGGGGCAGTAGAAGCGGTCGGCGGCCGGGGGAGGCGACGCCGCGGACGGACATGGTGGCGGGCGCCGGAGCTGGTAGCGCAGCCGCAGCCTCGCCGCCTCGGGGGTTAAGGTCCCTGATGTGCAAGTGTTGGATGCGGGCGAGGAGAGTAGAGAGGGAGTAGAGGCGGCGGCGGCGGCGTAGTGGGACACTGAGCCTTGGGATGGGAGGTGGAGACTGGAGAGAGAAAGAGAGGGAATGGGAGGGCAAAGGCTGCTGCTGCCTGCCGCGTGCGTGCGTTTGCTTCGCTACTAGTAGTTCTGTGGGCGTGCGACGCGAACAAAAAATGGGGGAGGCGGCGGAAGGAGAGTGGGCGTGCGACGCGAACAAAAATGGGGAGGCGAAGCATGGTGTGGATAGATACGGAAGGTGCCGTGGCGTGTGCCGGCAATAGCCGTTAACATGGATGGGTGTTGTTTCGTTCTGGTGTGAATCGGTGTCGCTGTCACCGTACGTCTCCAAACTCTGAACTTGAACTTTCATAATTGTGCGAGATCCGTACCATTTATTGATACTCCCTCCGTCCCAAAATAAACGACGTTTTGGGTTTTCGTCTTACAAAGTTTGACTCGATTTGTAGAAAATACGTAGAAGATTTAAATTTCCAAATAAATTTGTTAAAAACTAGATCAAAAGATCTTTCCAATGATACTAATTATGTAATATAAATATTAATCCTATTTTAAAATATAATTGCCAGTTAGATGTTTCGGAAACTAAAAAACGTCATTTATTTTGGGACGGAGGGAGTATGTGCATAGTAATTTGTAATAGAGGGAATACCACTTTTCTCATTAACTTTGATATACAGTCAGTAGAAATTTTTGATTAAATGGATTGTGAAAATTACACTAATCAGATGGTTCTGCATCTACCAACTAAATTTAAGTAGTGGTATTTAGCTACTATCAATTACTATCTTTATAAATTCAAACGGATTTAGCTATAGTTATCGGGCTTTGGCTGGCTTGTTGCTTGGTTGATCTTTCGACAATAACTACCAACTCCATTACGATTTTTCACTAGAAGTATTGCTTCGTTACCGTTGAGTCACTGTACATGGTCGGTTTAAACCCGGACCAAGCGGCGACCAGCCCATAGAAAACCCAGTGAGAGCCAAGTATGGGCTGGTTTGTAGCACGGTCCAAACCGCTTTACCCACGCCGCCTCCTCTGCGCCCTAAAGTCCGCGGGCGAAGCTTCGCTTCCAGCTCCGCCGCCGCTGTTCGCCACGATCTCGCCCGCTTTTCGTGCCCCGCGCCGTTGTTCACCACGAGCTTTACCACCGCCCGGCCGGGCCGAATACTCGAACTCCATTCATTCGATTCAAGAAAAATGAAAGTAGGCCACGCTCCACGCCCGAGATCCGCAGACGCAGCTTCGGAAGCCCCCGCGGCACTTAGGGCCCTCGTGGCTTTGCGCCGCCGCTGCCACGCAGACGCCCGGGCGGCCGTGACGATGCCTTGCCCGGACCGCGCCGAGAGCCCGCCACCATACCCCGCCTCGCTTCGCCCGCCGCGATGAGGGCAATCTCGCCATCGACTTCGCCGCCCGGGCTTGCTCATGATCGTCGTCAATCTCGCCATGGGGGCTTGGTCACGGTCGTGGTGAATTGGCCAAGGGGTATCAATCTCGCCATTCACGATCGTGTATTTAGCCAGCCCGTGGTAACCGTTGAAACCGCGGGTATCAAACCGCTAAAACCACTGCCTCGACGGGTTGGGTTCATTTTACCCGTAGACCAGAAAACCGGACCATGTACAGTGGTGACCATTGAGTTTAGGTACCGTTGTCGCGGCCTTTTTCCCCTCGCTGCCCCCTTGGTTTCAATCCACTAGTAAGACTCATTGTTAATAAAAAAAAGAACTATTTATTTAGTTGCACACAAGTTTTATTGATCAAATCTGTTAGTTTTTTCTTTATAAGTCAAATTTAATAGACAATATAGCACAAATCCTAAAACACAAAATCGAACATATAGAAATCTCAAAATATTACTCTAAGCTGCCTTGCCACCGCTCGTGGATTCCACTTCAACCCTAGAGATCAGAGCCCCCCATCGTTGCCACTTCCCGAAGGCTACGAAGACTGCATAGCCGCATGGGCATCCGCCAACCCCTAGAGGACAGGTGTCGTCTCGCCCCCTTTAAGCCCACTCCCTAGAGCCCAACGCCATGGTCTCACTCTTTCGTCATTTCCAATGCCTCTGCTTGTGCATGCCTTTCTAGGCAAGACGAGAAAATCCATTCAATTTTTGGTATGAGCTCGTACACATATGATGGCAATATTGTGTATGTACTACTCGTTGTCACTCCAAACCAAACACTAGCTAACTGGATCCAGAAGTGCATTTATCTAACATGAATCGTTTCTAGAAGTTCAAATGGGCCAACCCAAAACCAATACCACATTAGCAAAAAAGAACTGTCTATATAACTTTCTTAACTTGAAATCCTAGCTATTAGCTTAAAATAATTTATTGAGTTCTCGAGTGATACGTTAGTAGTATTCATTTATTACTACAGAAGTTAGATTTGCGTTATTTTTTTTCCCGAATGCTACTCTTCTATTCCACTATCTTCAAGAGAAAAAAATAGACAAATTCCTTTTCAAACCCCTTACAAGAAACAATGACCAACCAAATCATTGCTTTCCAACAAATTTGTGACAACATTGCTTTCTCACGGGTCACGGTGGTTTTGAACCAAACGCTAAGCACAAGTGTTACTTTCAATTCAAACTACCTTGCTATTCCACACTGATGAAGTGATGATCAAATCAATTCTCAGAAGCAACTGTTAGCAGTTCGACGAGGATCATTAGGATAATTAGCGTAGTAACAAAATTATTACTATGTGGACCTCGTGGTCACCCTCAACCAAAGCCCCTCCTGCACGCAGCCTTCGATGTAGTGGTTTGACCTTGATCATGAGCATGTCATTTCTTTAAAAGACGCGATGCTTTTATGAAAATGTACAAATGCCTATTAATCCTGCACCCAATAAATATGTATATATTAAAATTAAGTCCTGCGAGTTAGCAATGTACTAACGGTGCTGCTGATAAGTTGTTTTGCAGGTACAGAACATTAGCGTCCGTGCTACGGTGACGAAGTGGGTGAATGGTAGGAACCGTCCGTGCTACGGTGACGACGCCAATAGGCAAGACGACCAAAGAATAGGAGTAACATGGTAAGGTAATCGTTTGTCTCTCATTACACTACTTCCTCAATTCCAATTTATAAAATATTTGACTTTTTTTTGACCCTCAGTTTTTTACCGCTCGTCTTAGTCAAAAATTTGTACAAACATAGTCAAATTCAAATCATTCTTGAAGAACTTTTATTAATAATAAAGCAAGCCACGACAAAAACAGATATTTTGCATAAATTTTTGAATAACACGAGTGGTCAAACTTGGTGTAAAAAAAGATAAACATCATATAATTTGAAATGGAGGAATGGAGGAAGTATGTTTCATCATTTATGTTGTACAATTAATTTGCTAATTGAACAAGACTTGCAATATATGTTTTCCACTGATTTATGTACTATGTTGTTGGGATGTAATCTCTTGAGTTGTAGAGGCTATTGTGGTATGATACAGAACCGTGATCCCTGGTATTGTTGATGTGGATGATGGTATCTCCTGGGGATCATTGTGGTTGATTTTCTTAAATTTGATTATTCATGACGTGGATGGAACTTGATTTAGGTAAATTAATGCAACGGCTCCCTACAAAGAGACCTCTTGTGCTTTCTGCTTCACTCAACTATCTATGCAATGCTCCACGATCCGCCGCAACTTCGTACAGGAAGACTAGGGTTGGTGGCGAGAGTAGGGTGAGAGACTTGATCTAGATTCGTCGTGATTTGTGGGAGAATAGAAGCTTCGGTGTTGAGGATTGCTACCCTGCTCAGGATGGTGATCGATGGGTGAAGGAGCTGATGAAGCTTAGATTCACGGAAGACGTCTGGGGTAGAGGGGTGAGAGCTTCCTTCGTAGACAAGCTCAAGGCATCTATGGCGGGGAGAGGAAGAGGAGGTCGAGGCCCACTATTGGTATTTCTTAGCGATAGTAGAAAAGTCTGCAAGCGCATAGAAAGTACCGTTGTAGAACTTCACCCGAAAGTATTCAGGAGCATTCAGGTGGTATTGTATAATCCCAAAAGAACGGGTGTAAGAAGTCTCTGAACTAGCTCTCCCTGAAAGATAAGTTGAAGAGTAGCTTGGGTAGTGAGGTTTTCTAACGCTAGAGATCCTAAGCCAAGATAGCTTTGTCACTATAGACTTAGTTCGGCACCGGGCGACACGGGTCCGCCAGCGATCATGGCATATGACTCTACGCCACACAAGACATGGGAATTACAATGGACGGACAAGGTTGTCACCACCTGCCTCCTACCACCTCGTCTGTTCGTGTATGGAGCAAACGAACGTAGCCACTAGCCTAGACACCATGTCTATTCTATGACCACTACTCTAGCGTGAGCTCAAGGGTTACCTGACAGGCGAGGCCCATCCACTAGAGCACTCGTCACAAGGACAAACGACAAACCCGCAAGTATATAACGAATAAGATAACTTACTCAAGAACTTAATACCAAAAGATAAACACGATAATTCTTACTCCAAGTAGTAGAACGATCGTATAGGGAGTCGATAGATCCCACACTCCATCCACCCGATGTACGAGGCTCGTCTAGTACAAGAAGTAGAGGAACCGGACACTCCAGGATTCCTTACAACTCCTCACTCGTTCCCTGTACTAATCTAGATAGAAGCTAATGAGAAATGTGGCTTGCTCTTCCTCCCTTCTCTCTTGTGTATGCTGAATTGTGTTCTTGTGTGTGAGGAGAGGGGCCTCCTTTTATAGGTGGAGGATGAAGGATCTCCCATGGCATATTCCTCTCTTGAATGCCCCCAAAACGATGTCCAAACCTTGTCTAGGTACACTGTATCGGCCAGCTACCCACTGCACCGCCTTTTTCTTCCATAATGTAACCGACCAGCCAAAGTTGGGCCCAGCTAGTCAGAGCCCTGGCCGGCCACGCTAGGCAGCTCAACCACAATTTAGAATAAAAACTCTAAGAAGGCTGGCTAGGGGTTGGGCTGCCAGTGAAGTAGCTAGTATGAATAAAGAGAAAACTAAACTAGGCATAGAATGCAATGAACTTGAGAAGACTCTGGAGTCTAGGGCGTTGACTGATCACAAAGTGATTAGGCTGAAAAAGGTCTCAAAGGAGTTAGATAATAAGTGGGCTTTAGAGGAGGTTAAAATGAGACAGAGGTCTAGAGATAGGGATATTTTAGAGGGTGATAGAAATACAACATATTTCTAGGTCAGAAGCGAACGAAAAGAAGTAGGAAAAAAAGGGTTTCAGCTTTAGAAGGTCCTAATGGTCCGATTTCGGACCAGTAAGGGCATGATTGACATTGCAAAGTGGATTTCTATAAGAAGTTGTTTGCAAAGGAAGACAAAATGGATATTGGGTTGTCTTCTGATTTCTAGAATAGTGATGATCCAAGTGATAGATGAGGAAAATTGCTCTATAATTGAACCTTTTACTGAAGAAGAGATCAAACAGGTAGTTTTTAGCTGCTATTCTGATGGGGCCCCAGGGCCCGATGGGATTTCCTTTATGTTCTACCAAAAATTCTAGGACATAGTCAAGAGTGATCTGTTGGCTATGATTAATGACCTACATCGGGGTAGGCTAGATCTTCATAGATTGAATTTTGCGATGGTTACCTTGATACCTAAAGAAGAAGGGGCTAGGGCTATGAAGAAATTTAGACCAATAAGTTTGATAAATTGTAATATTAAAATTTTCTCAAAGTTTCTAGGTAGAATTATTGATAGATTAGTTTCTCCCCAATAAAGTGCTTTCATCCAAGGGAGATACATTCTAGAAAGTGTTGGAGTTGCATATGAGTTGGTTCATGAAATGCACTTGTGTGAGGAACCTGGTTTGTATAATTAAGTAAGACTATGAGAAGGCATATGATATGGTTAGTTGGGAATTCTTATTTGAAATTTTGGAGTCTAGAGGTTTTAGCCCTTCTTTGGATAGAATGGGTTCAAAAGATAGTTAAGAAAGATTTTGTAGGAATCATGCTTAATGGAGAGGAAAGCAAATTCTTTAAGACTCGTAAAGGTTTAAGGCGGTGTGACCCTTTATCACCGTTTTTGTTTTAACTTGGTTGGAGATGTACCGACTAGGATGTTAATGAAAGGGGCTGATCTAAGTTTGATTAGAGGGCTAGGCTCTAATCTTAGGGAGGGTGGAGTTGTCTCTCTACAGTATGTAGACAACACTATCCTTGTTTCATATGCTAATCCAGACCACCTCCTCAATCTTTAAAGAAATCCTAATGTGGTTTGAGCAATTATCGGGGATAGTAATCAACTTCCATAAAAGTGAAATCATTCCTATGAATTTTTCAGGAGAGGTTGCTCATAACATAGCTCACCTTTTCTCCTGCCCTTTATGGGAGTTTCCAATTAAGTATCTTGTTGGGGTCCCTCTCCATTATGATAAGCTTACAAGAGAAGATGTTGAAAGGTCCTAAATGGGGGGGGGTGAATAGCCTAATAAAAATTTCTACAAAACACTAGACAAACTTGTTAGAATAACAAACGGCGATATAAGTGTTTGCTCTAGCTCTACTTGTCGGCAAGCCTCCTATTGACAATTCTAGTTGCTATAGTCTCTAATTCACACAAAAGGCTAAGTATCTACTTTACCACTAGGTGAACAAGCTAATTACTCTAGCAAACTAAGCAAGTCTACTCAAACTACACAAGCACAATATATATGAAGGTAATGCAAGAGTGTAGAAGTGATATACCACAATGTCAAGGCTAATCAATCCAATCATCAAGGATGATACAATGAGATAACCAAATTGAAGCCAATCACCAAGAGACAACAATCACACAAAGTGGAGACACGAGATTTAACCCGAAGTTCACTTGAGCACCCTCAAGCTAGTCTCCGTTGTGCCGACCTTCTCACGTGTGGGGCAAGGTGGAGCTCACTCCTAGCCAAGTGCATTTAGGCTACTTGCACCCAAAGCAAATGAGAGGTACCCAAGACATGAGCAATGTATTACTTGCAATTTGTCGTCCCGACGAGGATGCACGGTCCTCTCACAAATCAACTGGAGGTGGCCAAGAACAATCACCTTCTCTTGCCAACGCCTCTACCAATCGGCAAGCTAGCTAGGAGTGGTGCTCTCCAAAAGCAACAAGAAATCCACCGGCTCACAACGATCCCCAAGTGCCACTAGATGCAAAGATCAAAGCAAAGTGCACTTGAATCACCTCAACTCACTAGAATGATGCTCACAAACAAAGGGAGTGAGGAGGAGGGAGTTTGCTCGGCTCTAGAGGTGTTAGGAATGATTTCAAGTGACCAAGAGACCTCACATAGCCGACCAAACTCATATATATAGCCCACATCACGAAATGGAGCCGTTGGGGAGGAAACCACGCGTTTCCGCGGGCGATCGGACGCACCGACCGGACCCCGCCAGAGCGTCCGGTCGACGAGTTCGGTCAGACCCGACAAGCCGCGGCCGCCCGTTATCGACACACCGGCCGAGTGCTTCGGTAGATGAGTCCGGTCGCGACCGAACCACCACGCCGGCGTCCCATCAAGCACGGAATTTGACCCGAAAAACATGCTCTCTCGAACCCGGACCGAACCTGTCGGCCAGGACGGTCCGGGCGGACCCTAACGCCCGGTCAAACGCGTTTGGTCGCAGGGGTCCGGTCGGCTCGAGCTGCGAAAATCTGTCGTTGTGTTGTCGTTCCTTCGCCTTTGCTCCAAACCAACTTCCGTCACTTGATTCTTGTTGCCAACACGTCGAAGAACACCTCGAGCACTTGTGTTAGCATTTTGAAAACCATTTTCGTCAAGTACGGAGTTAGCTCTCTAGGTTAGAATGCATGCAAAAGATTTTAAACCTAGAGGCACATGAGGACGGATGTGTACGATAGTTTTCCCCTCTTTATAGTACGGCTTATCGATCCTAAATCACTCACACCCTCTATGGTGTCTTGAGTGCAAAATCAAAATGGCCCTATGGATATACCTTTGCCTTGAGCCCATTTTGATCCACGAAACACCCAAGTTGCGCACTTGATCATCATTTGGATCATCTCGACCCATCCACCATGACCACCATGCACCAACCTTGGCTTGACCAATCTCCAAATAAATCAAGCACTTAGTGTGGGGATCACTCCTGCCCCCTTAGCCTTCGCTCCCGGAGGAGGCGGGAAGGGGGCGAGGGCTTCCCACAGGGTAAGTCGAGAACACGATCAGGGAGCGGAGTGGCCTCCGGTCCGCTCGACCTTCGCTGGCGTTGCCGAGGGTCGAGGTGATCGGAGAGTGCCCGGGCCCTTGAAGGAGGAGGGAAAGGACGAGTCGCGAGGCGAGGCGTGGGAGTAATAAAAACGAGTAAATGGTATTTAAACTGGCCAACCATCCGTCCCTTTCCTTGAGCCCGTGCCCGGGTATTTATAGGAATACAAGGGGTCAGAGGGGCTGATTTACAATTTGGTACATGGTAGGTAGGGGAACACACACTTACAAATAAGGCCCGCAGGGGCAAGCCCAGAACTATTCGCATGCGGGGGTTAGTACGGAAAAACACGTGTGACTTCTCCCCCCCGGGAGTCGAGGGTTTCCGTCCCCGCCCGGTCCTGCACCCACGGAGGGGGCGGTTCCGGGGGACCCCTCCGCTGGCCTTGGGCCGGCTTGGGCTCAGCGTTGCTTTGGGGAGATCCTTCGCCGGCGCTCCCCGTCGCGCAGGGGGCCGCCATGCTCCCGGCTTCGAATGCCGACTCTGGGGCCGCCCTTGACGGAGGGGTGACGCCGCCGTTCGTGTCTTCGCGGAGGGTCCTCCGCTTGTCGATCCCGCAAGACTTCGCAATATGTTAACGGAGATTAATTCTTGGCCCCGTAGTGAGGCTCGTGGGGCTGCCGGGGCCGGGCGGTCGCCCTCCCAATGCCAGCCCTCGAAGGTCCGGTTCCCTTCGAGGGGGCCAGAGCTTTGAAAAACGTCCTTCCGGAGGGTCCCGTGCGTGGTGGCGTGCTTGCCGCCCCATGGGCCCTTGCCAGCGGCGTCCCCCGGCCGCTCGTGGGCCTCGCGGAGGTGGGCCTCGGCCCTCTTCCTCTCGGCCGCGTTAGGGTTTGGCCGCCCTTGGTCGGATCTTTGCTGGTTAGTTTGGGAG
The DNA here is from genome assembly GCA_015847255.1 of Hyparrhenia diplandra. NCBI lineage: Eukaryota > Viridiplantae > Streptophyta > Magnoliopsida > Poales > Poaceae > Hyparrhenia > Hyparrhenia diplandra. Next base: position 131,306 of record JADLZK010011202.1, read on the forward strand.
TGACGCGGATCGGGGTAGACTGTGTTTGTTTAGGGGTACGGATGCCGTTGGTTTGCTCCGTGGGGGCGGATCGGAGGGCCCGGGCGTTGTTTTGGGATCCGGGCCGTGATCTCAGGGGGCTCGCGGCTGTCCCGCTCACGCCCCTCCTCCGTCCTGGCCTATAAATACGCACGGGTTGGTGAGATTAGGGTTTGTGCTCTCCTTTTGCTTCCACGCCTCGCTTTCGCCTCCTTTTCACGCTCGCCTTCTTCGCTGCGCTGCCCTAAGTTCGCTTTGCTCTTTTAGCGGAGGGTCCCTTTCGCTGCGGAGGGTCCATCGATGGCTCGTACCAAGGAGACCATGAGGCCCAAGACCCGTCGTCGAGTGCTTCGAGTTTCCTCGGAGCAAGAGCACCGACAAGTCCCCGAAGGCGTTCGGAAGGAGCACGAAGTTCTTCCACAAGAAGCGTTTCCGTGCCTCGGGGGCGAGACGGTGCCGCGCCCGGCCCGGGCGAAGTCATCGTCTTCGAGTGAGTTCTTCCATGCGGGGCTCCGTTTCCCGTGTGCGAGAGCTTCGTCTTTGGGGTGCCGCGGAGGTTCAACCTCCGCTTCCATCAACTCACGACGTCGTGCTTTCCATGCCTGATGACGTATGCACGGGCGTGCCGCTCCGTCGGGCCGGAGCCGATGGTGGACGGCTTCATTAGAGCCCACCGTGCACTATCAGCCGCGCACCGCCGGGCGACTGCAGGAGGAGGTCTTCCGCGCCCAGTATGGCGCGGTGCAGGTTCATCCCCCCGCAGCCGGGTGAGGCCTCGCCGCGGCGCAACGGAACAAGTGGAGCGCCGACTGGCTCGACCACTGGTTCTATTACCGCTGGAGGGTGCGGAGGGGCTGTATGGTGATCCGAGTCCCCGCCATCGTGGAAGGTGAAGCCCGTGAAGACGGCGGAGGCGACGAGGAGCTGGACGCAAGGCCGTCATGTCCCGCCACCGCCCGCGCGCTGGACCTGGTGGAGGAGTTCGCGGCGGCGCAGTACAAGTCCTGGGGGGGGGGTGCCCTCCGCTGAGGCTGCAGACTCGGCGGAGTATGCCCCCAAGGGGCTGAAGGCGTTGAGGTTTGACCTCGAGACGATCGGCCCGAGCCGCTTGAGGCGGCGAAGGGCGATAAGGTGGAGTTCGCCCGGCTGGTGATGGCGGAGGCCACCGCCTCCGACTTCCTTATTGGAAAGTTGAGGCTTCGAGGTCCGGCCGGATCCGCGCCGCCTCACCGACCGCCGCCGGGTGAACCGGCTTTCGACCGCTCGAGTCGCCACGCAGGATCCGCCGACCGGCGCCGCCGATGCCATGGATGCGGGAGGAAGAAGCTGGGGTCCGCAAGGCCAGCACGCCGCCTGGCCGAGCCTCGGAGCCCCCCCGGGGCCGGGGGGGCCCTTCGCCCCACCCGCTGCTCGGAGGGGGGGTTCTTCGGGGGCCGACGGGTCTCGGTGGTCGACTGGGCTGCTTTCCTTTATCTCCGACGATGAGGATGAGGCGGAGGACGCGGAGGCGGCCGAGGAGGCGAACACGCGAGGAGGAGGCGCCCGACGACGGCCCGACCATGAGGAGGATGAGAGGAGCCGTGGCGGCCTCCGAGGAAGAGGAGGGGGGACGGCGTGGGGACGGCGGTGGCGAGCGGCGCGGAGCAAGTCCGTCGTGACTCGCCGCATGAGCACGCGGGTGCCCCGCCCCATCGGGCAGCGCCACGGCGGTGGTGGGCGAGATTTTGGACGACCCTCCGAGGCTCCGGAGTGGAAGGCCTTTGGGGAGAGTGGAGGCCCCTCCGCCGCTTTATGTGGCGGAGACGATCGCATCGATGATGTCGACGTGAGCCGCACACGGGCATCAACCTCCGCGACACCCCCTTCTCCAGCCGGGTGAGGTTGAGCGGAGGATGATTGGGGCGCCTTTCGATCGCGTGCGCCCGCCGTGAGGCGTAGATGCAGTGGCGAACCGCCTCGCCGATATCCATGAGGATATCAAGGTGAAGACATCGGAGTTGCTAGTGCCGGGCGCTGGAGGCGGCCATCCGTGAGGGCTGATTCCGTCGACCACGCGGACGCCCGCAGGAAGGCCTCTAGCGAGCTCAAGGAGAGCCGGCGGAGGCCCGGCCGGCGGCCATCGATGAGGCGGAGCGCCTCCAGCAGGAGGTGGCGGACCTCAAGGGAGGGTGCGCGCGTTCTCCCGGCGGGAGAATGAGCGCCTCGACGTCGGAGGCGCGGGAGGTCCGCGCAGCCGCGGGAGGCTAAGGTGGCTTTTCGCGAAGAGGCTCACGATCTTGAGCTGTCCCGTATGCGGAGGGGGAGGCCTTCAAGGCGGCGCTTGATGCATTCTGGGCGGAGTCGGGCCGCTTCTTCCACCGCATCAAGTCCCGAACCCCGCCCTTTGTTGGCGCCTAGATGTGCCGGGAGGTGGGGAGCCGCCGGTGGTGGCCTGTGCGGCGGACTTCTCGAGCCAGCACCGCCGCGGTCGCCTTCGAGGGGCTTTCGCCATCTGGATTGCGCGCATCGGGAGCCGTTGTCGAGGCCCGGACCGCTCACTTCCTGGCCCCGACGAGGTTAGGGCCTCAGCAGAGGAGCGGACGTGAAGCGCTTTTGCGACAGCCTTCATCAAGCGCTTCGCAACGACGGAGGGCTGGAGCTTGCCTCGAGTTTTCGAAGGCTGATCTCGCCAGGAAGGTTGGTCACTTGTTTGCTTTTGTCTGTTCGCTTCTTTTCCTCTTTGTTTGCTGCTACTACTGCCTTGTGTGCTGACTTGGTGTCTTTTCTAGGTCGCCGCTCGTCGGGGCTTCGAGCGGAGGGGGCTCCCAGGCCGCTCCGGAGGAGATACAAGTCGCCGGACGGGTTGAGGTGCCGTGGTCGCCGGGGCGATTCTGGTGCCTCCCCGCGGGTCGGCCGTGAAGCGCCATCCCGGCTTCGGCGCCCGCCTCCGGAGCCGCGGCTTCTCCCACTCTCCGCGCCGCATCTCCAGACAACGCCTCCGCCGCCGAGCCCTCGGATGCCGCCCGGCCCCCCATGCCTCCGACGACCCCCTCCGGCCGCCCGATGCGGCCGCGGCCTCCGCCGCAGGTAGCTTAGGGCTCCTTAGATTGTGCGAGTTTATTCTTTCCTAGACGAGACAATCATGTGGTGTGAAACTTCTTGGCCTTCGGGCTTTTAAGTTGAATGATGAATTGGAGTTTTAGGGGCTTCGCTACATTCGTTGTTAATTGATTGTGCGCTCGCGCGCTGCGTTCGTGCACCTTCGTAGCTTGATCGTGTTGGGGTTGGGGCTAACCGCGTTTGATGATTGTGTTGGCCGCGCAGTACCGGGGGGCTGCGGGGGGGTGCTTAACGTGGTTCCGCTTGATGATGAATCACCAAGATGTGTTCATTTCGGGGAGACTTGGGTTCATACCATGCAGCGGTTCCAGGGCTGCCCTTCGAGCGGTTTTGGTGGGGCAGGGGTTCGAAGTACGATGTAGCCAATCGGGCCTCGAGGCCCTTCTCGGCGGGTCCCATGACTTGACAAACCGCCAAGTGGAACGGGTACTTTTGGAGCCCGGCCGGCTGCTTTGGCGGAGGATGATATTGAGGACGATGAAGCCGTAGCCATCGCACTTGGGCAAGCGGTTTGTTGGGTCGATCGGAGGCCGAAGTCGTTGTTCCAAAGCAGGAGGATGTGGGCTTTTGAGTGGAGCGACATGCGGAGGGTATACTTAGGCATCGAGTGCCACGGGGTGAACTTCCGCTTGTTCTTTCGAGCCTGTGATACCGGAGCCGCGCGATTCTCAGCGGGCGGTGGAGGTGGTGGATGTAGAGGAGTTTGTGGAGCGTGTAGCGAAGGTGTTGGTTAAGGCCATTTTGTATAGGGTCGTGACAGACTGTAGCCGAGGATGTGTGTGAGGCTCACGGGCTTTAGGCCGCGGAGGGCCGTGTAACTTTCCTCGTAATGTAATAAATGTGGTATGTTTGCAAAGAGTTGTTTTGTGTTGCATGTACCAAGTGGGAATGGTGCGCTCGGAGGTAGTGCGTGAAGCAAGCCAAGGTCCCCTATTTTTCCTTGGCGCGATGCTCGCGCTGTTTTTGCTTAAGGTAGCCGCGATTGACGGGCGTCCCCTATTTCACTTAGTGCGAGACTCGCGTTTTGGGTAGTAGCCGTAAACAGCGGCGCCCCCTATTTCACTTAGTGCGAGACTCGCCCTGCTTTTTCTAAAGGTAACCGCGATAGACGGGCGTCCCCTATTATTTCACTTAGTGACGAGACTCGCGCGTGTTCTGAAGGTAGCCGCGATAGACAGCGGCGTCCCCCTGTTTTCCTTAGTGCGACTCACGCTGCTTTTTGCTGAAAGGTAGCCGCGATAGACAGACGGGCGTCCCTCATTTTTCTTAGTGCGAGACTCGCTATGTTTTACGAAGGTAGCCGCGATAGACAGCGGCGTCCCCTATTTCACTTAGTGCGAGACTCGCGCGTTTTTGCGAAGGTAGCCGCGATAGACAGCGGCGTCCCCTATTTCACTTAGTGCGAGACTCGCTGCGTTTTTTTAAGGTAGCCGCGATAGACAGCGGCGTCCCCCTGTTTTCCTTAGTGCGAGACTTCGCGTTTTGCAAAGGTTTGCTTGACCAAATAGTACTCGTTGCTTTTTATTGTAGGGCTTCGTTACAAAGTTCTTTTGGGACGCGAAGGGTCCTTTTCGCCTCCATGGGTTCCCCGTTGAAGCTTGAAGTTGGTGCGAGGGTGCGCCCTTGTAATTCCGCTGGCGCACGACTCATCGTCCGGAGACTTGGGTGCGGGGACGGTCCTCGGCGCGAATTGGGACTCTTGCAGAGGTGGCTTGGGGGGGTAGGTCCTGCGCCTTGTGCACGCCCATCCTTGTTGAATGGCGGTCTTGCGGGTTGTCGCAGCTTGCGCCGCCTTTTCGCTGTTCGTGTTCGTGGCTGCGCCCTACCCCCCCTTCGACTTTGATTCCTTTGGTGGAGTTGGCCACGGAGAATGTTACATTCTCCATTGTGGTATCCCCTTCGCAGGAGTCACGCGCCCGAAGTTGGCCGGGTCCCGCGCGAGGTGCCCTCGGGGCAGGGCGTAGGGGTTGCGGAGGACCGGGAAATGCTCTAGTTTGTCTCGCATTTGGTCTTTGTTGGTTTGGCGGAGGTTTGGATGTTTTCGCTGCCTCGGGGGCATCTGTAGCGCCGTTGCTCTTCATTGCACTTTGGGGTCCGCCTCGGGGCCGGGGTCCGTTTACATTTTCCATTGTGGTGCCTTATTTGGGTTGGGAGGTGTGGGTTTCGGAGGTATCCGGCATCCGCTCTATAGGATCGGGGTTTGGCTATGGGTGATAGCATGGTGGCGTATGTGGTCGATGGCCGCTCTCTTCCTAACATGGGACTCGGGGGGGGAGGTTTGGTTTTATAGTGCTTCTTGGGGGGGGGAGGTGCCCTCGCGGGTGGTGCTCCCGGCGTTGGGTGGATATCATAAGTGCTTGGTGAGATTATAGTTTGTACGGCGGAGGTCTTGTCCTTGGTGGGTGGTGGTGTTAAGGCTGTACGGTGGAGGTCTTGTCCTTGGTGGGTGGTGGAGTTGAGGCTGTGGCGGAGGCCTTGTCCTTGGTGGGTGGTGGAGTTGAGGCTGCACGGGAGGGAGGCCTTGTTCTTGGTCGGTGGTGGTATTTTTGTTCTTTGCCCCCTGGCGAAGGCTCCCCCTGCCCTCCGATTTACGTTGTGCCTCCGTGGAGTCGACTCGAGGGGTGGCGAAGTACATTGCCGAGCCCGGCGGAGGTGCAGCTTCCGACTTTAATGCGCCCTCGGTCTCATACTTGAGAGCGCGGAGCGTCTTCATTGCGAAGCCCCCTGGCGGAGGTGCCGTGGCGCCTGACTTTTGTGCGCCCCGTGGGTCTCATGCTTGGAGAGCGCGGGGCATCTTCATTGCGAGCCCCTGGCGGAGGTGCCAGGCGCCCGACTTTTGTTGCGCCGCGGTCCATACTTGGAGAGCGTGGGGCGTTCTTCTTATTGCGAGCCCTGGCGGAGGTGCCAGGGCGCCCGATCTTTTGCGGCCGCGGGTCTCACTCCTCGAGAGCGCTGGCATTTTCATTGCGAGCCCTCGCGGAGGTGCCAGGCGCCCGATTTTTGCGCCTCGCGTCTCTCATACTGAGAGCGCGGGGCGTCTTCATTGTGAGCCCTAGCGGAGGTGCCAGGGCGCCCGACTTTTGCGCTCCCGGGGTCTCATACTGAGGAGAGCTGGGCATTCGTTTGCGAGCCCCCGGGCGGAGGTGCCAGGCGCCCGAGTTAACATAATTTAGAGTAAGGAGTGTTTTTCTTTGGTTTGACCGAGAGGGGCAGCCTTGTGCTGCCCTCCCGAGCGGCAATCCCAGTTACCTTCAGCCGATGAGGGCCGGGTGGCGCCAGCCAGCCCCTTTCAGTGCTATATACTTGCGCTTGCAACTTTCTCCGATGTGGGGTAACTAACCTGCATATATTAGATATTGGTACTGCCTCGTTAAAAAACCTTGCGCCCCTTCGCAAGGAAAAAGAGTGCAGCCCGTATTGTTCATGGTCTTAAGTTTAGGAAGAGAAAAATGAAATGGTAAAATGAGCGGAGCCCCTTACAACTCGCGAGTGCCTGGTACATTGCACCGCTAGGGGTAGTACTTGCGGAGGTCGTCGACGTTCTATGTGTGGGGAGATCATGCGGCCTCGAGATCTTGCAGGTGGAAGGAGCCGGGTCTTGTGGACTTAGTAAGCGAGGTATGGGCCCGTCCACTTGGCCATGAACTTGCCAGCCATCTTCGCGTTCGCTTCCCGATGGGGCCGAAGTCTCCGACGGAGATCGTCGCGGAGGCTGAGCTTCTTGTTCCTCCATCTTGTGGTCTCCTCTCCGGTATGCGTGGAGGTTGAGGACGGTAATGTTTCTTGTTTCTTCGAGGAGGTCCTTCGCGACACGCCTCTTCTTCTTGGGGGGCTTCGGCTGGTGACCCTTAGCGACGCGTGCTTCAGATTCTCTCCTGGGAGGACGGCCTCTTCTCGAACAGGAGCTTGAAGGGCGTGAACTTGGTCGCACGGCTTTTGGAGGTGTTATGTGACCACACCACCGGAGTGAGCTCCTCCGCCCATTTTCCTCTTGGTTTCGCGTGGACCTTCGCGCGATACCTGCAGGATTATGCCATTGGCCCTTTCGACGAGGCCGTTAGATTGGGGGTGCCTCACGGAGGCAAAGTGTATCTTGGTGCCTATTTGGTGGCGTAACTGTTTGAAGCCTTCGCTTATCAAACGGGTGCCGTTATCGATCCGTTATGCTCCACGGTTCCGGGCTGCGCACGATCTACCGCCAGAAGAACTTTTGTATCGAGTGAGAGGTTATGCTTGCGAGAGGGCGGGCTTCGATCCATTTGGTGAAGTATTCGACCGCCACTCATCGCGATAGCGGAGGTTCCCCGAGCCGGCGGCATTGGACCGATAAGGTCTATCGCCCATCGCTGAAGGGGCCATGGGGGCGAGATGAGGGTTGTCGGAGCCCCCGCCCCGTTGGAGTGGTAGGTCGTCACCGGCATCCTTCGCAGTGCTTGACCCAGTTCCGTGTGGCGTCGTTGAGTGCGGTGGGCCAATAGAACCCTTGCCTGAACACCTTCCCACTAGCGCCCGGGCCAAGCAGCGAGCCGCAGATGCCTTCGTGGACCTCTCTAGGATGGCGCGCCTTCTCTCACGGTAGATATGCATTTTAGCCATGGAGCGGTTACGGATGCCTTGTACAGCTTGTTGTCAACTAGACGGTAGCCTCGGACCTTCGCTCCAACCCTTTTTTGTTCTTCCTTGGATTGGGGCTTGAAGAGGCCTCGATGAATGCAATGATCGGGGCTCTCAATCTTCGCTATGAATGGCGCCGACCGATTTAGGGGGTGGGTCGCCTTCTTGAATCGCGGCTATGCGCGGTATTTCGAAGAACACGTCCGGGAGTGGAGCTCGCCGACGCGGCCTTCGCGAGCTCGTCGGCTTCGCCGTTGTCCCCGCCAGATATGGTCTTGGTTGTGACGCCGAGAAAGAAGGCCTCCGTTTTTCCTTAGCCTTGCCGGTATTTTTGCAGCTCGGGTGCTTGGCTTTGTTGTCCTTCTCGGCTTGTTTCGAGACCACCTCCGAGTCGGTTTTGATGATGGCCCTTCGCGCCGACATGGCCGGAGCTTGTTTAGTGCCGGGAGCACCGCCCTCGTATTCCGCCGTGTTGTTTGTGCACTGGAATTCTAGCCCCGGCAAAGATATCTCAGCTTGACTGGAGGGTGAAGTGATGATGGCCGCGATGCCAGCTCGCGTGCCCCAGGCTCGTCGGTGTGTCTTGTCCAAATCGGGTCCAAGTTCGCTGCTTGGTTGTATGTGTCAGTGTCCAATCGCTAGGAAATCTGCTAGGGCCTGGGACTTGATGGGGTCTGCCCGACAAATTTGATTGCGTGGTCTCCGATCTCGGTCGCCCACTTCGCTATTCCGCCCCACCGACTCGGGGTTTTTGAATATGTTGTCGAGGGGAAAGCCTGAAGGTATGGTGACCTCATGTGCCTCGAAGTAGTGCTTAAGTTTTCTCGCTGCCATGACCCGCTGCGTAGGCTACCTTTTCCAGCCTGTGTAATTTAGCTTGGGCCCTTCGAGGGTTTCGGAGACATAGTAGACGGGATTTGTCGACTGGTGCCCTTCGTTCACTTCTTTGACGAGCACCAAGGCCGACGGAATGGGGCGATGCGGCGACGTAGAGAAGGAGTCCTTCGCCTCGGGTTCCGGAGTGGCGAGGGTGGTAAGGTTTTTGAGGTACTGCTTGAGGTCTTCGAAGGCTTCTTTGTTGCGGAGGCCCCCGGTGAATGGGTCATTTCCTTTAAAGTTTGGAAGAACGGTAACCCTCGCTCGGCCAACCTGGAGATGAACCCGCTTAAGGGCGGCGAGGCGCCCGGCTAGTCTCGGACGATTTTTACGTTCCTCGGAGGCTCCATCGCGGTGATTGCTGCGATCTTCGAAGGGTTGGCCTCTATTCCTTTTTACAGATACGAGGCAGCCTAGTAACTTGCCCTTGCTTACTCCAAATACACACTTGGCGGGGTTGAGTTTGAGCCCGGCTTCGCGCTTGATTTGACGAAGGTCCTTTGGAGGTCCGTGATGTGGTCTTCCTTTAACTTACTTTGGACTACCAAGTCGCCGACGAGGCCGAGATGGCGCGTTGCTCTCCCTGAACACCTCATTTGTCATTCGTGCGAAGGACGAGCCGGCGCTGAGTAGGCCTTCGGCCATTCTCCGGCGATGAAGTTCGAAGGGGTTATGAAACTTGTCTTCTCTTCATCTGGTTCATCCAAATTTGGTGGTATCCCGAGAAACAGTCCGGGAGGGACAACCTTTCCACGGCCTTCTTCTTTGCATCGACTAGAGAGCTGATTCGGGGGGGGGGAAAATCGTCCCCGGGCATGCTTTGTTTAGGCCGGGTGAAATCCACACACATCCTCCATCCGGTGGGCTCCGCTTTGTCTTTGCTAAGGCTTGCTTTTTCACCATGACAACGTTGGATAACCAAGTGGGGTACTTGACCCAGGCGGATGACCTCGCGTCTAGAAGGCGGTTTACCTCTGCCTGCGCTGCTACTCTTCTCTCGTCTGACATTTTGCGAAGCTTCTGCTTTACGGGAGTGGCGTCCGGTCTTATGTTGAGGTGGTGCTCGATGAGGTCACGGCTAACACCACAGTAAATCTTCTCGCGGGACCGAGGCAAGCACATCGGAGTTCTCTGAGGCACCGCAAGAGCTCGCTCGGGAGGTCCGGGTCGGGGGAGTGCGGATACGGTTACTTATCGGGTCAAAGCTAAAAAGCCCGACTTTCTTCGCTTTCTTCGGTAGTGCTCGCTGGGGAGGGGGCTCCGCGCCGCCTTCCGGCTCTCTCTCTTGCCCCCCGTGGTTCTTGTTCTAGGTTGTGGACGTTGCGCCGCCCGCGCGACAGCCCCTCGCGTTTCTTTCGCGGTCTGGTCTCCGAACACGGCAATTATGCCGCCGACGGAGGGCATCTTCATGCAGAGATAACTCGGGTGGAGGACCGCGTCGAACGCGTTGGTGACTCGCGGCCAAAAATGGCGCTTGTAGCTGTAGTACAGTCTACCACGTCGAAGGTGATGTTTTCTCGATCGGTGAATGGGCTCTTTCCCGAAGGAGACCGGTAGGGTGATTTTATCGATGGTCCCAACTTGCCGGCCTCCGGCCGGAAGAGGGGATTGCTCGGCTGGTTGTAACATGTGTTCGTCCAGGCCCATTTTGTCGAAGGTGGATGCGAACAAGATATGCCGGAGCTGCCCGTGTCTACTAGGATCCCGGTAGCGATCCAGCCTCCGATGTTGGTGTCAATGACCATCGTGACCGGTGTGAGGGTAGTCTCGAGCTTCATATCGCCGGGCGTTGAAGGTGATCGGAATATGGGACCAGCGGCTATTTACGTGAGGCCCCTCCGCATCGACATGATGGACCCTCCGATAGTGCTCCTTTCGCTGCCATTTGTTGCCGTGGCCTCGTTGGAGCCCCCCGTGATAGCGAGGATGACGTAAGATGAGTTGGGCTTGCCGACAAATTGTCCGGATTTCTTGCTTATTTGGGTGTTGCTGGGTCGAAGGTGGTGCGGGTAGCGGAGGTGGAGGTGGTAGGGCTTGGTTGTGATAGTTTGGTTGCGGAGGCTCAGGGGGTGTGAACCGTATACTCTTCTGCGGGTAGTAACGCGGCCCGGCTGGTTCATTTGAAGGTCTTTGGAGTGGAAATTTGGGTAGTGGAAGCCTGGGTGTCTTTGGGATTCCGTAGTCGAAGGGGTGAAAGTGTAGTGGTTGGAGTGGGTGTTTGCTGGTTTTCTTGTGTGGTTAACTTGCCTCACGGGGGTTTTGTGAAGCGAGCTCCCTGTCCATCGCCTCTTTCCCCTTGGCGAAATATGGGCATTGTTTGGTGTAGTGGCCTTTGCCCTCTCCATGATAATGGCGATAGGGTTGTTTTTGGCGGAGGCCTCATGTTGGTGTCCGGGTTTGGTGCTGGGGGTTCTTGGTGGGTAGTTTTGCCTCGGGGGGTGGTTGGTGGGTTTTTGTTGTGGCGGGGGTTATTGGCGATGGTGCCGACTCGGCGACCTCCGGTCTTGGGTGGTTATGCATGCGTGGTGGTCGTTGTGGCTTGTGCCGATATGGCGGAGGTCGGAAAGCCTCTATCTTCGCTTTGTGGCTGCTCGGCTCCGCAGTACTTGTCCATTATCTCGTAGCTCCGCTAGGGTCTTCGGTTGCCTCCGCTCAATCTTTGAACGACATGGGCCGGGCGGATGCAAGAGACCACCGCCATAATGACGCCTGCGGTGGAGACCCCTCGGTCCTGGCCTTGGTATGGAGAAACCTCCGCCACCACTCTTGTAGGGGCTCGTTTGGCTTCGCACCACGTTCAAAGAACTCGGTCTTCGTTGATGAGTTCGAGTCAACTCCCCTTGAAATTTGAGCGAAGGGCGCCACGAAGGTCGGACCAGCTCCGGATTGAGTTCGGGGGCAGCGTGCAATCAAGATCGAGCCACTCCTCTTGCGATGATCACAAATGACTTGGCCATTGTGGAGTGATCTCCTCCCGCCGCTTCCACGGCGGCCGTAGCTCATAACGAATCTGGCGGGGTCGGAGGCCCCGCTGTATCTTGGCAAGTGCTGGTGGTCGTATGCCGGAGGCCATTCCGCGATCCGGCGCGAGGAGAGCGGGGATTTGGGGCCGTAATGATGATTTTCGCGGGGGCTGCGCTCGGCGTGGCGGCCGGTGCCGTCTCCGATGGGCATGGAAGGGCATGGCTGCTTGGCTTATCGCGGAGGGTTGAGGATTGCGGGTGTTGCACCGGTGGTTGATTTTGTTGAGGTGGTGGTGGGGTTGGCGGAGGTGGGGCTTGCCCCTGAGCGGGAAGTTGCGGATGATTCTTTGGGCTGCGGCTGCCCTCCCCCCGCCGACTTCTTGCACCGCCGAGCCGCTGGTTGATCCATGCCGATTCGGTCCTGGCGCTTCGGCCATTCCCTCGAAGGCCGTCAGCGGCGCCTCCGATCTAGGGCTGCAGCAACCTCCTCTTCTCTGCGCGATCACGGGCTTGAGGGCCTCTAGTGCTCGCCGCTTTTTGCTCGGTTTTCCTCCTCTTCATCTTCGTAGCGCTTTCGAGGAGCCCTTCGAGCGGATCCGCGGGGGTTCGCCGAGGCGGAGACATCTGCGCCACCGGTTGCCGGACCACGGCCCTCGGCCCGCTGAGCCGCCTTGCCGGGCGTCATGGCGGCCTTCCCGGTGACCGATATCGGATGACCAGGGGGTCTGAGGTGGCGGCTCCTCCGGCTCCCGCAGCCCGGCGCTGAGCCGCTTTTGGGTGCGTGGTGGCCGCATGTCGACGCTTGATGGGTTTGATCCGCGCGGGTCTCCCTTCGGGGCGGAGTTGTTCCGCTGCGGCGATGGGCTTCGGTTCGGCGCAGTGACCGCATGGCCGGCTTTTTGTGTCGGTCCCCACGACGGCGCCAACGTGGGGCACTCCGCCCCCTTAGCCTTCGCTCCCGGAGGAGGCGGGAAGGGGCGCAGGCTTCCCAGGGTAAGTCGAGAACACGATCAGGGAGCGAGCGGCCCGGTCCGCGACCTTCCGGCGCTGCCGAGGTCGAGGTGATCGGAGGGTGCCCGGGCCCTTGAAGGAGGAGGGAAAGGACGAGTCGCGAGGCGAGGCGTGGGAGTAATAAAAACGAGTAAATGGTATTTAAACGGCCAACCATCCGTCCCTTTCCTTGAGCCCGTGCCCGGGTATTTATAGGAATACAAGGGGTCAAGGGGGCTGATTTACAATTTGGTACATGGTAGGTAGGGGAACACACACTTACAGCTGGGCCCCCGCAGGGGCAAGCCAGATAACTATTCATACGGGGTTAGCACGGAAAACACGTGTGACTTCTCCCGCTTTGGAGTCGTAGGGTTTCCATTCCGACCGCCCCGGTCCCACCCGCGGAGGGGGCGGTTCCGAAGGACCCCTCCGCGGGGCCTTCCCAGCGGCTTGGGCCGTTGCTTGGGAGACCCTTCGCCGGGCGCCCCCGTCGCGTAGGGGGGGCCGTCATGCCCCGGCTCGAATGCCGGCTCCGGGGGCCGCCCTTGACGGAGGGGGTGACGCTTCGCCGTCGTGTCTTCACGGAGGGTCCTCCGCCGCCACGATCCCGCAAGACTTCGCAATATGTTAACGAGATTAATTCTTGGCCCCCCGTAGTGAGGCTGGCAGGGCTGCCGGGGCTGGCGAGGGTCGCCCTCCCCAACACTTAGCATAGAGAGATTAGTCCTAGGATGTCACTAATTAGCCAAAACCAATCTAGAGATCTTGAGATATTCAACCTATTGTTGACAAAATGTTGAGACGAATGGCAAGTTGGAGAGGAAAACTCCTCTCTTATCCAGCTAGAGTTGTTTTGATGAAGTCTTGCTTGTCTAGCATCCCAATCTACTTGATGTCTTTTATTAAGTTCCCTAAGTGGGCTATTAAGATTTTTGAATACTCATCTAGCCAATTATGCGTGGGGTGATAATCCGTGGGCATAAGATTTATATAGTCAATTGGGATGCGATGTCCATGCTTAAGGAATATGGGGGCTAGGTATCCCCAATCTTTGGGATTTAAATCTTTGTCTTCTAGCCTCTTGGATTAAAAGATATAACATAGATAAACATAAGTTATGGAAACATGTTATAGATGCCAAATATAGAACTGATAAACCAAATATTTTTTTAGTAGGTCTCTCTTGGTGCTTCTCAATTTTTTAGAAGTTTAATGTGGGCTGCTTCTGTAGCCAAGATGGGATACCGTGGAAAGTTGGAGATGATAAGAAAGTCAAGTTCTGGGAGGATAATTGGCTAGGATCTACTAGCCTAGCCATTCAATATTGGGAGGTTTATGTCTTAGATAGAGAGCAAACTGGTACCATTGTAGAGTTATGGGGACGGTGTAGAACTGAAATGTATTTTTAGGAGATGTTTTGATCAGTTATAACTTGTGGTTAGAAATAGTTCAATTATTCTTACTGAGGAAGAGGACTCTTTGATTTGGCAGTTTAAGTCCTCGGGCACTTATTCTTCATAAAATCATCAATTTCAGAGGAATTACCCAAGTGCATGTACCAGTAGCTTGGGATCTTAAGATTCCGCCTAGGTCCAATTCTTCATGTGGCTGCTAGCTAAAAATAAAACTTTAACTAGAGATAATTTGAGTAAGAGGAAGAAGTTGGATGACATGACTTTCTCTTTTGATCTGAAAATGAATCAATGCATCATATATTTTTTGACTGTGTAGTAGCTAAACAAATATGGATTTATATGTCTGAAATGTGTGATAGAGACATGGGTCAAGACTTTATATGCATTGGCCAAATGTGGTTAAGCAATAAAAAGTACTTAGTGAATAATATCTTTTGTGCCCCTTCCCTGTGGGGGCTGTGGAAGCTAAGAAATAGTATTTGTTTTCAGGGGCAACAATGGCGGGACCTGAGAATCTTACTCTTGAGAATTGCAACTATATATGTTGCAGTCTTGGGCCATAATCTGTCCACAAGAGAAGAAAATGGATTTTTGTGAAACTGAAGAAGCTGAAAGACATCGCTACAGGCTTAACAAGAATCTGTGGCTGAGCAAGGTGAAAGACAAGCAAGACGTCATGATGTACGAGCAAGCTCAGGACTGGAGTAATGCTGATGTATCAGATGTAGTGAAGCAGAAGCTATCAAACCCTTCAACCGGTGTGTGGCTGTGCCTCATGGATCTGGGGTGCCTGGACCCTGAGGATCTTATTGTGGTGGTTAGTTGTGTCCAAGTGTTCTTTTTGGTGGAGGAGAGTTACTAGATATGTCTCTCTAGAACTGTGTTTTTTTCTAAGCTGATGGCTAGACTTTGATTTTTTGGCCAGTGTGGTTGTTAGTAGTTGTTTTGTTGAGCTTGCTTAGACGGGTGTATCCCACCCAAACGCTATAAACTGTGATGCTTTGTCTTTGCTAGTGCTAAGACTGGGGCTATGCCCTATTACTCTAAAAAATACTATGGTGCTCACAGCAGAAAGCTCTGATGCACCTCTTCAGTGCAGGTATGAGTGTGTTTTTTGTGTTATTTTGTGTAGGCTTCTTTGTCTTGATGTCTTGAGCTTTTGTCTTCTGTGATCTTTATGAAGGCTCATTAATTTTCATTTGAGGTGTTGATTCCTTGATCTTCACCGTAGGCTAGCTCAAGTCCATCTTTGCATCTTTAAGACTAACTAATGTACCCTGTATACTAGCAAACATTGTTAGTCCTAATGATCATGTTGTCATTCACTCGTCAAAATCATCCATTAAGCCCTTGCCAGGGTTTACATTCGCTACAATTCTCTCTCTTAAACGTGCATGATAGCTAAAAAATGAAACATAACATACATTAGTTAGCTTTTCGGCAAGACCTACGAAACAGCTAGCAAAACAAGCCCTTTGCATACTCTTCAGACTTGGGAAACTATTCCCATCTAGTCGGGTAACTCCCCATGCTTTAGATATTCAGCGTAAGGATCATGATGATGCTGACTAAGCTTCAAGCGGAATCGTGCCATGTGTGGATATCTCCTTTGTAGTCTATTTCCGGCTGACCATGGGATCTTATTGTGTCTTTAAGTACAGGCAAAAACGTTTCTTTTACCATTCATCCTCTAACTAATTTATGCATTGACACTCTGAAAACCTACAGTGCAATATTCCTTTTATTATGAAATCATGCGACGTATAAAATAGGTTGACAATGTTTTAAGTTTTATTCACTTAGATTGTTAAATTGTCTTGGATGCAAAACATGGATCATTTTGGGTTCTACCTTTGGGGTGGACTTAACAGATTATTGGGTACTGGATAGTAAATTTTAATAAATTAACGATTAACAAGTACTTTGGATTAGATTAAACTGGATAATTCTACCACATCTTCTTTGTGGCAAGAAGCCAAGAACTGTTTGAACTTTCTCAAACTCAACTTAGAATGAGCTTCCCCACCTACCATCCGCAAAAAGTGAACCAAACAGACCAGGTTAATCTTGAAGCTTATCTCTCGCACTATGTTTTTCCTACCGGTATTTTAAAAATCTCGGTGGTCGCCGATAAACAGGAATATCGGATATACCGGAAATTTATCGGCGATACAAAAACCTTTCGGACCAAATTTATAAAAAATTATTATTTTTGTTCAAAAAATCATGTTAATATATTCTACATAATTTTAGATTAAAAAACAAATGTAAATGCAAAAAACTACCAATTCAATGTGACATGAGCATAAATAGCACCTACAGCACACACACAGCTTGAAATAATACAGGTCCAAAAGAAATATTACACAAACCCAAATTCAAGTCTCAAATATTACAGTCCATCCATAGTTCTAAAATATCATGCTCCAAATATTACATGAAAATCATCTAAAACATCAACACTAGTCCACAACATAGATAGAATCAGTCTACTACATAGAAATAGAAGTCCAGTCCTAGATATTATAAAGTCCACTAGTGCCAAATATTACATAATATCTTTTTTTTTTGACAGGGAACAAACATATATTAATTAGCAGCAAGAAGCTGCGAGAACCTTCATAAGTGGAAGGTTTACAAGGTTTAGTGCCACCAGCAGTGAGCACCGATGATCAACACCTAGATAAGAGCAACCCGGTACATAATTTTCAAATTGAATCACGAGGGGATTGGAAAGCTAATTTGGCCAAAACATCGGCCGTATTGTTTATGTCTCTAGTAATGCTTTGAAGATTTTGGCTCCCTACGTACTTGCTTTGCATTGTCAAATTGTTGGGTGTATGGTTTCATCCTCGATCACGGTGGATCGTTGCGATCGTCGGAGTTGAGGAAGAGCACCGATTCCCGGCAATCGAGAGGAAAGAGACATCTCGAAGGCGTAATCCTCTAGCAACTATTGTCGCTAGCGCCAGAGCCGCGGCCTCCGCCATGATTACTGAAGAAACTTCAGTAATTGTTGCCCTGATGTAGATCGTGTTTGTCGGTTGTACCTGGGTATTGACAAAAAGAATACCTATACCTGCCCTTCTTGTGTATGGTTGTTGTTGATCCGGGGTTGTAGAGGCATCCACATAGCATCTAGTTCTAGTTAACGAAATTTGGAATGTGGACATAGAATCTGTCCCTCCGGTTACCTGCATGGAGATGAGTCATACCTGGAGGAGCGTAGGACTGGTTTTGTAGTGGCTGGGTTGGACAATCGTGGCGTGTCATGCGCATTGCAGATAGTGGTTCCCTGTCTTGATTGTTAGTGGACTGTGCCCTTCCCGAGTTGGCCTCCTCCTGTTGTATAGCTTGTTGAAAATTAAGGCGATGGGTATCCGCCTGGATTAGTACCGGAAAGGAGAAGCATTTTTCCTTTGGAAGCGATTATCATTTCTCGCTTTCCAAATGTACCACAAAATGAATATGACTCGATTAAAAATATGCGTAGCGGGGTTAAAGTGATCGGTTTGGGCAACGCAATCGTACTCCGTCTTCTTGATCATCAATATCATTGATAGGTAGAGCGGGGAAAACCTGGACCATATCGAGCGGACAACTCACATTTAAAGAAAATATGAACATCATTTTCTAATTGACCACATCTAGAGCAAAAGTTTGTCAATGTGAGTAGAGAACCTCCCTAACCTTTCCCCAGTGGCTAAAGCCCTTCTAATCACCTCAAGTGAAGGTTTTGAGAAGAGGAGGAATTAATTTGTTTTTCCATACCTTTTGTAATATTGAGTCATTTGTTGGCATTTCTTAGCGCAATCAAAGGAAAGCGGTATAAAACCCATCCCCAAAAGCGCCTTTAAATGCGCCGGTGACATTCCCAAGTAAACCACCATGTCGGTGATCCGAAATGGGATTGTCAACGGGATAGATCTTGCCGTCTTAGATATTTCATCCGCAAAAGCGCGCGGATCTATCATTGTAGCATTTCACCCGGAAGTATTCAGGGTATCGTTATTTATATTTTCCCAAAGGAAGGCATGTGTTTAATAAACCCGGCATGGCATCCGAATAGAGGAACATGTGTTTGCTTAGACCAAATTGTTCATAACGAGGGTAAGCAATAATAGTTCATAGATAGTGTGACACACACTTAAGAATCCACCAAAGCAAAAGGATAAAGAAAAATAGATAAAGAATGAATGAATAACCTAATGGAGTAATTCTAATGTATCTAGTCATGGCCATACAAATGAATAGTTAGGATCATATGCAAACTGATTTAATCGTGGTTAGGTCTAGGATAAGGGGAGACTCGGGTGCCATACGGCCCAATGGAAGCATTCACGAACTCCTACAAAGCACACACGAATGTGGGGGATTTCAAGGGGCGGTCAAGGCTTGTCACGACCAAGCCGCCTACCCCCTCAACCGTGGTGTGCACTCATATCCGCGAGGGTGTCGTAATACCGGGCACCATGCCCGCATATTAGAGCACTACTCTTGTCCCCCGGGATCCCCACTCGTCGAATGGACGGACTAGAACAAGAGCAAACCCGAAGGAACAACGAACCGTTATCCCACCTCTAATCAAGTTAGGCATATGATGATCGATGATGAACCGAGATGAACATGTCAAGATTATGATATGTAAACTATATGCTAGTTCATATACCAACACAAGAACATGAACAAGACTATGCTCTAGTTCATAAGTTAGGCCAAGAACATAGATGTAAGACTTGCAAATAGAAGAATGCTCCATAGAGAAGATGTATTACCAAAGCACTTTCTTCTAGGAGACAAGCCCTCCTTGTAGCTCTTCTACTCCAAGTGCTAACCAAGAACTAAGAAGAAGAAGAAAGTAGAAGAAGAAAGAAGAAGTAGAAGAAGAGAGAGAGGTAGAGGTGGTAGAGAGAGAGATTCTTTGGTTTCTTTGGACTCCAAGTGGTGTGTGTTGAGAGAGGGGAGAGAGGGGGCCTACTTATACACTTGGAGGAGGGGCCTAAGTGCTAATTTACACCAAAACCGACACAGTAAACCTTCCTATTACGAGCAAAACCGACCATCCAACGGCGGGGAATCCCCATTTGGCGGGTGCACGAACCGCTTCCCGGTGGGCGAAACCGCCTCGGGGAGGGTGGTGCGTGGCCGCACTAGGTGGTCTTGGCGCGCCCCACAGGCTCGGCTTTGGCCCGGTCTCGGTGGGGTGTCTTCCCTCGTCTTGAAAAGTTGTGAGCCCGGGCTTGGCTCGGCCCGGTTTTGATGTTTTGGGTCGATTTGCTCACGGGCTTGAGTTTTACAATAATGCGCTTTCCCGGATGGCGTACTTTTGGTCGATTTTCCACTTGCTTTTATTATAAATCTGCAAAATAAAATAATAGACACTACAAGTAGAATTTTATTAGTGATAAATGTATATGAGTATAGAAAGGTATAGTTTTACTCCCTTTTTTTTGGTAGTAAGTTGACGGGGAAAAATATGTCGTTGGTTCCGGAGTCAACAAACTCCCCAAGCTTACCCTTTTCGCGTCCTCGAGCAAAAGAGATAAGTACTTGGTTGTTGATCGGGAGTTGCTACTATGCTGATTACGTTTTACATGTGCGGGGTTATAATAAGATTTTCTACTAGAGTTTGAATAAAATGGCACATCTTTTTCCCACCCTTTATTACCTTTCATCGTAGAAGGGCTTTTTAGCTTTTTCTCAAAGTCTTGGGCGGTTGCCGGATAGAACGGTTATACTTGAGAGATGTTTATCATTCATCCTTTTGATCAACTTTTTATCAGGGGTTTATTTTTTTTAGATAATATTTATTTTTCGAGAAAGTATGGGCTTTATTGCTATATATATATATATATATATATATATATATATATATATATATATATTGGAGAGGTGGGCTCTTCTCGCCCTAGACTTTTGTCTTTTTTATTTCCTCTCTTTTTTTTTTTTTCTTTTTTTTTTTTTTTAGAGATGTGGGCTCTACTAAGCCCTCGGACACTTGTCCATTTTTCATCTCATTTTTTTTTTTTTTTTTAGCATAGCCCATATCATTTCTCTTTTCTTTCAAAGTAGATTTCGGATGTCAAGTTTCTCTTTTTTGGACGAAATCATAGCAAATCCATTTGTACCATATCATACTTGGCAACAACTTAGACTAGATAGAGCCTACGCAACCCACATGAATTAGGTTTTTAGGGATGAGTTTTTAGAATTAGCCACTCAACCCAAACTTTAGAGAAATTCGAATTATAAACTAGGCACGAGGCAAAGCATAAGCAAGAGCAACTATTCATCATTTCAACAAGAGACTAAGACTAAACATTTTTATAGCTCATATGTATAAACATTAAGGCACATAGAAGAGCTACTTATTCTATTTTTGGATTTTTTTTTAGTTTTAGTTTTTTTTTCCGATGCAAGATTCTTTGTAATTTAAACATGCTAAAATAAAATAAAAATTTGATGGAAGCAAATATGCAATGCAATGATACTGCGGGGGTCCTCCCCAAGCTATCTGGAGAGCCCTTGATCGGGATCGAAGCCTTGGTACCTCGAGGAATGCTTCCTCGCATGCGTAGTAGCCATGTTGGACTCAATTGGGTCCATCTCTGCCGACTCTGCCGCTCTCGGTTCTGCCGCCCTTTATGCGGTACTTTGCACATGGGTATTGGCGTGTGCTCAATGTTCCTAGTGCGGACGTCGAGGTCTTTGCTTACTGGATCTTGATAGCCTCCACCCCTTGTGATGGCTGTCTTGGCCGGATTTGAGGTGGGGGCATATCGTCGAGCTGTCGTCAAAGTAAAATCTGTTGGCCCTCCATTCTTTGTATATCCTTGAGGGCCACTCGATGGTGCCGCGAAATGCGAGGCGGCGGCTCCCACCTAGGATCATACCCGGTATTACCCCTGGGGTCCCCACAGGATGAGGCCATCTTTGCTGAAACATCGGTGTAGGTTGTGGGCTGTGGGCGCGGGCGTGAAGAAGGGCTCATGGGAGGAGTATCCGACCTCCGGTCTCGGACACGCTGCGTGAAGAACCGATGGGGGTGTCTTTCTGCGCAAGCTATCAGCAGATCTCGAGCTCAAATGTTAGTGCGGCTTTTATACAACCTGTAAGTCCGGGTTAGGTAACCGAACTATAGTTGCATAGCCGAGGGAAAAGATGACCAAGCTCGCCCGGATGGTAAAATCTTAACTAAGTGCCCCCGCACAAGCTGCATAACCGTCCAAAAAATCCTGGGTGTGGAAATGTACTCTATCACGCTAATTATCCAAAGCTCCAATCCTTGAAGTTTAGGCGTGTGATAAGAGATGTGCGGTGGCAGGAGCAAAGCAACTTTTGTGATAATATGTAAAAAGTTCCGGCACATCTCTACCCTTTGGAGCTACTTTCTCCTTGTGGACAATAGCATAGAGTAATTTTTAATTCAACCTCATTCACCCATCTAACCCCGTGTCTAGGAAACAAAGTCAACGAGATCCGGCATGGATGGATATATCTAAGTGATGGGTCTTGAATGCGTGAGTGGCGAGGTTTGAAAGTACCGGCCTCATGAGCACCGGATATTTCCTCCCAAAAGTGATTTCGACAAAGCCGGGAAGAAAGCGGCATCTATGTTTAGTGCACATCTATAGCTGAAACCCCGGTGACGAGCTAGGTCGCCCATGTGACATGATAAAGTGTACCAAAAGGTGGAAAGAAATTCCTATTTGGTCCTCTACTAGTGTGCACAAGAATTGAATTGTCGGGAGGCGAGAACCTTCCTCCTCGAGAGAGGGAATATCCTGCCACCCGACGCTCTCCAAAGGATAGGAAATTCATCATCCATACCTGTTTGTTCGAGGAGCTCGAGTCGATTCGGGCGTGTCTTTGGAACACACGGTCCTTGAGTAGGAGATATGCTTGCATCTCCCGATCTTCACGGATGTCGAGGTGCGGCGCGTCGGCCGTCGATTGTCGGGGGAGCTTGAGCTTCTTCCTCCCCGACGGGTGCGGCGTCTTCTTGCATGGGGAGTCTTCAAGATCGTCGAAGTTGAGGGCGGAGCTTGTGCTTGTTTGTCGTGAGTGTGTCTTGACGACCGCCTCAACCCGCATTGCAGATCTTCCCAGCTTTCTTCATGGCTTCTACGCAAAAACGATCGAGCAAGACCTCGGGTGTGCAAGGGTTAGATGAAAGTATGAACTTTCACACCCGTGTTCTTGCTCGGCACAATGTTTTTGGTGGAGAAAATGGAGTGTAGAACAAGTGGGAGAGAGTGTGAGAGTGAGAGAGAGTGAAAATGAGAGGTGGGTGCTCTCACCGGTGCTCGGGCTATTTATAGCCCGAGCCAGCGGCCGAGGGGTAAGCTCCACATAACGGCTAGGAGCCGTTGGCGGGAAGTTGGGGGCCCGAGCGGGCGCCCGGCACGGGTGCGGGCGCACCAGCAGCGCTAGCAAGCGCACCGCGGGCGGCGGCTGCCCAGCGCTTTGGCGTGGTACAACTTGTCCGCGAAAAGTTCGTGGCCGTTGTTTTGCCTTACCGTTCGACCGTTTTTCTCCCTGTTTGAATTTCTCCAAAAAATTTTCAAATATAAATTTATTTTGAATAGAAAAATTATTTTCAAAATATTTTTGTTTATACTTTTTATGTAGAAAACATTTTTCTTTATTTTTTATGAAAGAATTTATTTTATGTATGAAAACTTTTTATTTTAGTTTTTGAAAATATTTTCTTATGTAATAAATATTTTTGTTAATAAAATATTTTATAAAACACAAAAACTTTTTTTTTTTTTAAATATACCCCATTTTTTCCTTTTTGGATATACTTTTTTTTTTTTTTTTTTGAATATACCCTTTTTTTTTTTTTCTTTTTGGATATACCCTTTTTTTTTTTTTTTTCTTTTGAGCGGGTTATTTATAGTCGGCTGTGTCGACTCTCCCCTCGCATCTTGGCGGGAAGCACACGCTCAGGGGTCTCGGAGTCGATCCTTCAACACACCACACCGGTTTGGATGACGATGAATTCGGGTGTGTTGTTGTTTGTACCCAATGAATGGGCACTTTACCGCCTTACTCTCGGCGTGGAAGACTATGAAGCCTTTCCCCATGCGGATATCGGCTTTTGGCCGTATAGAGAAACGGCCTCCCCGGGAAGGAGAGACGTATCCTCGATGGGCCCATATCGGGATCATAAAATCTGCGGGGATGTACTCTCGTCCCGTATTTTGACTAGCACGTCTTGAGTATTCCCTCGGCCGCCTTGTTGATTGATCCGCCATTTTGGAGGGGCGAAGTTGGCGGGAGTAAGCGTTCCTCCATGGATTTTGTTGAAGGTGGCCTTGGACATCACATTGATACTGGCCCCCGAGGTCACGACGCACGCGTTGGCGAAGGTGTGGGGGGCCAATAGCACGATTGATGAGTGGGCGTCGGGGTCACCCTTCTTGGCAATGAATGGCGAGCTCCACGGGGACCTTCTTTAGCTCTTTGGGTTGGATCGAGCCTCGAGAGATATCATGTTAAGCCCGACTGCGTCGCGGAACCTCGGGTTGCCACGGGATCCTTCGAAGTGGATTAAGCGGCACTTGGGCAGCATCACGGGCGGTTGTGTTTCTATCATTTTGTTGAAGCTTAGCTGGTTCTTCACGGCCGACATCAACCCGCCGAGCTTATTATTTACTCCCTCAAGGAGCTTGTCTTGATGGCTCATCTTTTTGGTGAGGTTTTTGTTAATTTTCACCTGGCCTAGTACCGTGTCCTTCAATGATGGCTGACCGGGGTTGTAATTGGAGTTGTACCTGGTTGCCTTGGAATGGTGGCTGGGGCGGTTGTTCGGCTCCTAGCTGCGGTTGGCGATACCCGTTCTTTGTTGTTGATGGCGGCTTCTTCACGGGTCTCGAGGCGATTATCCCCGAGTGGCCAACTTCACCACCGCGTCTCCACAGGTCATGTGGCGTCGTGGCGTGGCCCGGCCGGCTGGCGTGTAGTAGAGTGCGTGCTGCGCTCCTCCGGTTTCTTTAGCGAGAAGATCCATTTTTGCGGCAAGCATATCCGCCTCCTTCACGGTATGCATGCCTTTTTGTGTTTTAGCGAGGGCTCGTCTTCGCCCGGCTCTGGTTTGCCACCATTTTTATCGATCGGGCTGTTGCGATCTATGGTGGCGATAGAAAGCAGCGCCACCCGGCCCGGCGTCGAGTGCCCGCCGATATGGCCGTGAGACCATTGTAGAAGTTACGGAGCACCGGCCAGCTCTCCATCCCGTGGTGCGGGCATGCTAGAATGTACTCACGCAGCCTTTCCCACGCCTCCGGAATGGGTTCCATTGAATTCTCTTTGAAATTGGCGATTCTCCCCCTCGGGGCATTAGTTTTGCCCATGGGGAAGAACTTAGCCGAGAACGCCATGGAGCACTTGGCCCGTCTTCGACGACTTCCTTGTCCTTGTAGAACCCTTTGTTTCGCCTTCCCCACGAGGGAGAAAGGAAAGCGAGGCGAGCTGATGACGTCCGGTGCGGCGTCCTTGATGGCGATGGTGTCGCATAGCTCTAGGAAGTGTTGGAGATGGCGTTTGCGTCCCTCGCTAGGCGATCCACGAGAATGGGGCGGCACCATGGTGATCGGCCAGTCGCAGCTCAAAGTTTTTTTGTCCCACGTTCACCACCGGCCCGGTGGGCACGTTGGTGACCGGCGGGAGTAGAGAAATCAGCGCGGCGACCTTCGGCCATAGCTTGGGTTGCGGTTGGTGCGGGGATGTCGGTCTCGGCGTATCGGGGTTCGCCGAAGAAGAAGCGGCACGAGTCCTGTTCTTCCTTAGGAGTGCCTACGGATCGGAGATGAAGTTTTCAGGCGAAGGAAAGCGACATACACTATCCTATTTTCATCCACAACAGGAGAAAACATAAAAGATTAGCTTTGTATGAGCAAGCGGTAGCCGCGCATACAGTTCATATTCATAGCCGGCTAGTATTATTATATATTTTTTTTCACAATGCCTTCCCGACAGCGGCGCCGAGAAATGCTTGTTGGCATTTCTTAGCGTAATCAAAGGAAAGCAAGTATAAAACCCATCCCCAATAAAAGCACCCGAAATGCGCCGTGACATTCCCAAGTAAACCACCATGTCGGTGATCTGCAATGGGATTGTCAAGCGGGATAGATCTTGCCATCTTAGATATTTCATCCGCCAAAGCGCCGCGGATCTATCATTGTAGCATTTCACCCGGAAGTATTAGGGGTATCGTTATTTATATTTTTCCCAAAGGAAGGCATGTGTTTAATAAACCAGCATGGCATCTGAATAGAGGAACATGTGTTTGCTTAGACCAAATTGTTCATAACAGGGGTAAGCAATAATAGTTCATAGATAGTGTGACACACACTTAAGAATCCACCAAACAAAAGGATAAAGAAAAATAGATAAAGAATGAATGAATAACCTAATGGAGTAATTCTAATGTATCTAGTCATGGCCATACAAATGAATAGTTAGGATCATATGCAAACTGATTTAATCGTGGTTAGGTCTAGGATAGGGGGGAGACTCCCGGGTGCCATACGGCCCAATGGAAGCATTTACGAACTCCTACAAACACACACGAATGTGGGGGGATTTCAAGGGGCGGTCAAGGCTTGTCACGACCAAGCCGCCCTACCCCTCAACCGTGGTGTGCACTCATATCCGCAGGTGTCGTAATACCCGGGCACCATGCCCGCATATTAGAGCACTACTCTTGTCCCCCGGGATCCCCACTCGTCGAATGGGCCGGACTAGAACAAGAGCAAACCCGAAGGAACAACGAACCGTTATCCCACCTCTAATCAAGTTAGGCATATGATGATCGATGATGAACCGAGATGAACATGTCAAGATTATGATATGTAAACTATATGCTAGTTCATATACCAACACAAGAACATGAACAAGACTATGCTCTAGTTCATAAGTTAGGCCAAGAACATAGATGTAAGACTTGCAAATAGAAGAATGCTCCATAGAGAAGATGTATTACCAAAGCACTTTCTTCTAGGAGACAAGCCCTCCTTGTAGCTCTTCTACTCCAAGTGCTAACCAAGAACTAAGAAGAAGAAGAAAGTAGAAGAAGAAAGAAGAAGTAGAAGAAGAGAGAGAGGTAGAGGTGGTAGAGAGAGAGATTCTTTGGTTTCTTTGGACTCCAAGTGGTGTGTGTTGAGAGAGGGAGAGAGGGGGCCTACTTATACACTTGGAGGAGGGGCCTAAGTGCTAATTTACACCAAAACCGACACTGGTAAACCTTCCTATTCTAAGCAAACCGACCATCCAACGGCGGGAATCCCTATTTGGCGTGTGCACGAACCGCCTCCCGAGGTTGGGCCAAAAAACCTTCGGGGGGAGGGTGCGGCCGCGCCGTGGTGGTGCGCCAAGCGCACCCCCAGGCTCGGCCTGGCCGGGTCCCGGTGGGGTGTCTTCCCTCGTCTTGAAAAGTTGTGAGCGGGCTTGGCTCGGCCCGATTTTGATGTTTTGGGTCGATTTGCTCCTAGGCTTGAGTTTTACAATAATGCGCTTTCCCGGATGGCGTACTTTTTGGTCGATTTTCCACTTGCTTTTTATTATAAATCTGCAAAATAAAATAATAGACACTACAAAGTGGAATTTTATTAGTGATAAATGTATATGAGTATAGAAAGGTATAGTTTTACTCCCTTTTTGGTAGTAAGTTGACGGGAAAAATATGTCGTTGGTTACCGTCAACATCCGCATCCTGAGATATGCTTCTCGAGCCCTGACTGGGAAGGTTGCTGCTGTCTTGATTAGCTAAAGCCTTGTAAACTGCTTTGGTAGTGCATCTTCCATCAGTGGAAGGAGTCCATCTTAAAATGTCTCTCGTCCGTTGAGGGTACTGCCTGCAGTTGATTGATTGTTTGTGCCGCCCGTTTGTGAATGTGGTATTTAAAAGGTTAGTATCCCAATCCTGCGTGCCTTGGATCCACAAATCTGCCACTGTTGCAGGTAAAGGGTTGTTGACTCTTTGGAAGAATGATATGATCATGAACTGTTCTCCATATCGGGCACCGGGGGCTCGACCAAATTGACGTATTTCTGCCTGAATTTGGTAAGTTACATTTTGTCTGCTAGTTGAGACTTGACCTGCAGAACAGAAGACCAATATATAGATTTGACGCAATTGTTAGGAGCAGTCCAAAAGGTGGCGTTAGGAAAATATTTAGCTTTTAAAACTGCCGAGAGAAAAGGATTCCTGTTTGTAGCCACATTCCAAGCCGAGTGGATAATGAGGCTTTTATTTACCGTTTGAAGATTCCTTATACCTAGCCCTCCTTCTTCTTTAGTTTTTGTGATGTCTTCCCATGATCTGTACGCCATGGGACAGGTTTCCTATTCCTCCTGCACCCCTGCCCACCAGAACCTTTTGATAATGGTGTTAATTTTTTCAATAAAGGTTTTGGAGAAAAGTACCGTGGACATGTAATAGATAGGGATAGAGGAGAGAACAGACTTAATGTATTGAAGCCGACCTGCATGGTTTAGCTTCTTTGCTTTAAGAGTACCAAACTTGGCAAAGAATTTATTGTACATAAAACTGTAAGCTCTGCTCTTGTCCTTATGATTGAAAATCGAGGGTGACCCAGTGCATAGTATTAGGAAGAAGATTTTGGACAGAAATATATTTTTAATACTATTCCCCGATAGATGCGAGGAACATTCTTATGAAGAAAATGGAAGATTTACGCAAGTTAGGTGTCCGACCCGATCTATTGCGTAAGTCCTACTGAAATTGTCTTGATTTTGCCGAGTGTTGCGTTTCCTAAGCGCAAGTGCCAAAAAGGCAAGAGCACTGGGAACCACAAGGTTGACTCCCCACAACGACTTCACCGGAATTGTTACATTCCGGCTACCATCGCCACGGGATGTCGGGTGGCATTCGTAGCATTTACGAACAAGTCCGCAAGCGCACGGAAATACCGTTGTAGCATTTCACCGGAGATATTCAGTGGTATCATTATTTATATTTTCCCAAAGGAAGGCATGGTGTAGGACTCTAGAGGGGGCATGAACAAGGCGACATGTCTATGCGATTGACCAATACTCAATACGGGGGTAAGTCATGATATTTTAAGATAGTGTGACACACACTTGGGCCAACCTCAAGGATAAAAGGAAAATAAAGAATAAAGAATAATCCTAAGTGGAGCGGGCATCCTAAAGTAGTCTGTGCAAAGAACCAGTTAATAATCATGCAAACATAGATGACTAGAGTTTTAGGCCGAGAGTGAGATGGACGGGGAGACCTCCGGGGCATCCGCCCTAAAGGAAGGCATTTACGAACTCCTACAAAGACACACGAACGTGGGGGATTTCAAGGGACGGACAAGGCTTGTCACGACCAAGCCGCCTACCCCCCTCAACCGTGGTATGCACTCATATTCGAAGGATACACGGCATCCGGACACCACGTCCGCATACTAGGACACTAATCATGTCCCCATGGCCCCCACCCTACGGATGGACGGAATAGAACACGAGTAAACCCCCGAAGGGCACAACGAACCGCCACCTCAAAGACAACTCTTACTCTACTCAAATACATGGCACGAATGGTTAGGCCCTAAGTTCTATACGACTAACCACGACATAGGAACTATAGTCTAGTTCTTCTATCATGATTGTGTCGAGAACAACATGTCAAAAATATAACATGTAAATACTCTAGCTCTATTGCACAAGCATATGAGATCAAGACTTGAGGATAAACCATAAATGTATTCATACCGAATATTCCTTCTCCCAAGTACAAGCTCTCCAATGAAGCTTAGCCTTGCTCCAAATACTACTAAAGACTAAAAAGAACTAGAGAAGTGGAGGAGTAGAGAGGAGAGGAGTAGAGAGGAGAGGAGAAGAAGAGTAGAAAGTGAGGAGGCTCCAAATGGTGTGTGTTGAGAGAGGGGGAGAGAGGGGGCCTATTTATACACTTGGAGGAGGGGCCTAAGTGCTAATTTACACCAAAACCGACCAGTAAACCTTCCTTGTATGCGCAAACCGACCAACGCAGGCGGGAAACCCCGTTTGGAAAGTGCACGAACCGCCTCCCCGAGGCTGGGCGAAAACCGCCTCGGGAGGGTGCGGCCGCACAGTGGTGGTGCGCGCGCACCCCCGGGCTCGGCCCGCCCGGTCTCGGTGGGGTGTCGTCTTTTCGCCCTGAAAAGTTGTGGGCGGGTTGTGCTCGCCCCATTTGATGTTTTGGGTCGATTTGCTCTTGGGCTTGGATTTTGCAATAATGCGCTATCAGGAAGGCGTACTTTGGTCGGTTTTCCACTTGCTTTTATTATAAATCTGCAAAATAAAATACAAGACACTACAAGTGGAATTTATTAGTGATAAATGTATATGAGTATAAAAAGGTTTAAGTTTACTCCCTTTATGGTAGTAAGTTGACGGGAAAAAATATGTCGTTGGTTACCGTCAACAAACTCCCCAAGCTTACCCTTTGCGGCGTCCTCGAGCAAAAGAGATAAGTACTTGGTTGTTGATCGGGGAGTTGCTGCTATGCCGATTACGTTTTACAAGTGCCAGGGTTATAATAAGATTTTCTACCAAAGTTTGAATAAAATGGCACATCTTTTTCCCACCCTTTATTACCTTTCATCGTAGCGGGGGCTTTCCGGCTTTTTCTCAAAGCCTTGGCGATTTGCGGATAGAACGGTTATAACGAGAGGTGCTTATCATTCATCCTTTTGATCAACTTTTTATCCGGGATTTTATTTAGATAATATTTATTTCTTTTCGAGAAAGCATGGGCTTTATTGCTATATAATTTTTTTTTTGGAGAGGTGGGCTCTGCTCGCCCTAGGCTTTTGCCTTTTATTTCCTCTCTTTTTTTTTTCTTTTTTTTTTTTTTTTTTTTTTAGAGATGTGGGCTCTACTCGCCCACGGACACTTGTCCATTTTTTTTCATCTTTTTTTTTTTTTTTAGCATAGCCCAAGAAATATTTCTCTTTTTTAGATTCCCGGATGTCAAGTTTCTCTTTTGGACGAAGTCATAGCAAATCCATTTGTACCATATCATATTTGGCAACAACTTAGACTAGATAGAGCATATGCAACCCACATGAATCAGGTTTTTCAGGATAAGTTTTAGAATTAGCCACTAAACCCAAACTTTAGAGAACTTGAATTATAAACTAGGCATGGGTAAAGCATAAGACAGAGCAACTATTCATCATTTCAACAAGGAAATAAATTTAAACATTTTCATAGCTCATATATATAGGAATGAAATTTGTCTTTTTAGTGTAACTCAACATTTCATAAGATAGAGAATATGATCAAAATGTGAGATACATGTTACCTTTCTTGGAGTCCTCCCCAAGCTAGCCTTTTGCTTACCTTTTATGGTGATGCTTAGCTTGAGCACGCAATGATCCGAGTTGTGCACGGTGGCGTGGTTAGAGGCTCCCCCAAGCTTGTCTTTTTGATGTCATCAAAGTACCAGGACAAAATCTTGGAATTGAAAGGTTTATCTCCTCTCTTCTTTTTTTTTTTTTTACCCTCTTTTTATTATTATTATTATTATTATTTATTTATTTTTTTCTTGTTAACCCTGTTGTCATCTTCAAGACTTACCCTTATGGATTTTGATAAATTCTCAGGGGTTAGTCCATATGATCGACCAAAATCTACACTAGCAATTTTAGGTTCAATAACCGGACTCGACTCCATGTCTAATCGATCAAGGTAGACTTTTTTGACCTAAGCACCATGCTCAATTCAAAACGCCTATGGAAGTATGATCATACGTATAACCAAAACTTCCAAACCAAGACATGCCAAAATAGAAAGAGGAAGCATGCATTGATAAACAAGATTCATCCAACAAAAAGGTAAACAATTTTATTCTTATATTTTTTATATATATATATATATATATATATATATATATATATATATATATATATATATATATATATATATATATATATATTTCGTAAGCATCATGGAGTTATTCTTGGGAGATTATTATTGTAAAATAAAAGGATAACTACCGATTTACCTTCGGCAAGGGCTCACTTTTTTTAAAGTCCGACGAGCGGGACTCTTCTCCATTCATTTAGTGCTTGATGGAGTGTTACCCGTATCCCAGGAGAAGTGGATGTGGATGTCGCCTTTTCATGCGCCATGCACGCTTAACACTTTGTGGCTTTACCTTCTTGGCCGCTTGTTTTTAGCATTCTTATGCTTGTTGAACCCATTGAATGGGCATCTCATTGTTTGGCCCCTCGCATATGGAAGCTAGCATGCCCCACGATCCCACGTGCAAAACTGCATTTGTAGTGTTAAGAAATGGTCTCCCAAGGATTGGGGCAGCTCTCTCGTTGTGACCCATGTCTAGGATGACAAAGTCCGTCGGGATGTATGCTTCTCGGATTTTTACTATAACGTCCCGAGCTACTCCCTCCGGTTTCCTTTAGTGATAGGTCCGCCATCTGCGCAGTTCAAAATGTACAGGGGACAAAGGTCCACTTAATATTTCATCATATGTTACCTTGGACATGATGTTTATGCTTGATCCAAGGTCGCGAAGGCATCCTCGAAGACATGCGGGCCAAGCGAGCATGTGATTGTCGGGCGGCCGGGGTCCTCCTTCTTGATAATGAGTGGTGGCTCGGTAGGAGACTTGCTGTCTTCCCGACATAGAGGCTTACCAGACCTCGTTGAGACCATTTTAACAGATTCAAGAGAAATTTTGGGTTGCCCCAAAACTTTTCCCGAGCCGACAACAGAGGCAAAGCGTGAAAAACCGAGCTAATTGGGTTTCTATCATTTTATTAAAGCTCGGTTGTCTTTCATAAGAAGAAGTTAAACTTTTAATTTTGAAAATCATGTTTTCAATTATTTCATCATTAAGCATCAACTTCTTTGAAAGTTCTTCAATTATTTTTGCTTGGCCTAAGACCAAGTTTTCCAAGGAGAGAGGATTCGAATTGTACCTTGAGTTTGAATTACCTCCTTGGTTTTGTGGGCGCTGACTGGTTGTTCCACCCATTATGGTCTCCTTGCCGACGGAATCCGTTGTTGATGTGAGTAACGTCTTTCACGGGTTTCAGGAGCGTCGTTCCCGAATGGCCAACATTGCCCACAGACTTCACATGTTACGTGTGAGTATATGGCCTTGACAAGGCCGTAAGTTTCTTCTTCTTCGGTGGCACACTTGTCAAGTTCTTTCAATAGGAGATCCATTATAGCGAGCACGCCCGTCTCCTCCACGCGATCCGCATGCTATCTTCTTGTTTGCCAAGACTTTCCTCCCCAAGCTTGATTGGACACTATTTTCTCCATAAGAGTTGTTGCTCTATCGATGGTGAGGGAGAGGAAGGCACCTCCAAAGAGTGGCATCAATGTGCTCTTTTGACATGGGTGTTAACCCATTGTAGAAGTTCTCAGTATCACGAGCCACTTTTCCATCCCATGGTGCGGGCATGCTTGGATGTACTCTTGTAGCCTTTCCCATGCCGCAGGTATGGGTTCCATGGAATTCTTTGGAAGTTGGCAATTCTTCCCCTTAGGGTGTGAGTTTTACTCATGGGGAAGAATTTAGCGAGGAACGCCATGGAACACTTGTCCCACGTGTTGACGGCTTCGTCTCTTTATAGACCCATTTGTTTTGCCTTCCCCGTGATGGAGAAGGGAAACAAACGGATTCTAATGGCTTACGGTGTGACACCTTGGATGACAATGGTGTCACCGAGCTCAAGGAAGTGTTGCAGATGTGCACTTGCGTCCTCACTTGGCAAACCATAAAATTGGTTTGCCTCGCACCATCTTGATTAGGCCGGCCGAACTCAAAGTTCTCTGTTCCCATGTCGACATGGCCCAACGGGCACGTTGGCAAAAGAGGGGATGGAGTGGTCACGGATTGACTTGGCCATGAGTGGAATACGAGATGATGCAAGGGTAATTGGTTTGTTTGTCGACGGAGTAGCGGAGAAGATTTGATATGAGTTGGGTTCTTCCTTAGGAGTGCCTCCGGGCCCCGCGATGTAGTTGTTCAATGAGGGACAAACCAATCGAACACTATCTGTCTTCATCCACAACGAGGAGAAAACATGAAAGATTAGCCCGCATGAGTAATGGCTACTTACACATGCACATCATTATGAACATGTCTTTCTAGAATCTTTATAACCAATGCCTTCCCAAGAACGGCGCCAGAAATGCTTGTTGCGTTTTCCTAAGCGCAAGTGCCAAAAAGGCAAGAGCACTTGGGAACCACAAGGTTGACTCCCACAACGACTTCACCGAATTGTTACATTCCGGCTACCATCGCCACGGGATGTCGGTGGCATCTCAGTAGCATTTACGTAACAAGTCCACAAGCGCACGGAAATACCGTTGTAGCATTTCACCCGGAGATATTGAGGTATCGTTATTTATATTTTTCCAAAGGAAGGCATGGTGTAGGACTCTAGCAGGGGGCATGAACAAGACGACATGTCTATGCAGTTGACCAATACTCAATACGAGGGGTAAGTCATGATATTTTAAGATAGTGTGACACACACTTGGGCCAACCTCAAGGATAAAAGGAAAATAAAGAATAAAGAATAATCCTAAGTGGAGCAGGCATCCTAAAGTAGTCGTGCAAAGAACCGATTAATAATCATGCAAACATAGATGACTAGAGTTTTTAGGTTGAGAGTGAGATGGGCGGGGAGACCTCCCGGGAGCATCCGCCCCGAAGGAAGGCATTTACGAACTCCTACAAAGACACACGAACGTGGGGGGATTTTCAAGGGGCGGACAAGGCTTGTCACGACCAAGCCGCCTACCCCCTCAACCGTGGCATGCACTCATATTCGAAGGATACCGGCATCCAGGACACCACGCCCCGCATACTAGGACACTAATCATGTCCCCCATGGCCCCCACCCTACGGATGGACGGAATAGAACACGAGTAAACCCGAAGGGCACAACGAACCGCCACCTCAAAGACAACTCTTACTATACTCAAATACATGGCACGAATGGTTAGGCCCTAAGTTCTATACGACTAACCACAACATAGGAACTATAGTCTAGTTCTTCTATCATGATTGTGTCGAGAACAACATGTCAAAAATATAACATGTAAATACTCTAGCTCTATTGCACAAGCATATGAGATCAAGACTTGAGGATAAACCATAAATGTATTCATACCGAATATTCCTTCTCCCAAGTACAAGCTCTCCAATGAAGCTTAGCCTTGCTCCAAATACTACTAAAGACTAAAAGAACTAGAGAAGTGGAGGAGTAGAGAGGAGAGGAGTAGAGAGAGGAGAGGAGAAGAAGAGTAGAAAGTGAGGAGGCTCCAAATGGTGTGTGTTGAGAGAGGGAGAGAGGGGGCCTATTTATACACTTGGAGGAGGGGCCTAAGTGCTAATTTACACCAAAACCGACTGGTAAACCTTCCTTGTATGCGCAAAACCGACCAACGCAGGCGGGAAACCCCGTTTGGAAAGTGCACGAACCGCCTCCCCGAGGCGGGCCGAAACCGCCTGGGGGAGGGTGCGGCCGCACCAGTGGTGCGCGCGCACCCCCAGGCTCGCCCCGCCCGGTCTCGGTGGGGTGTCGTCTTTCGCCCTGAAAAATTGTGGGCCGGGTTGTGCTCGGCATTTGATTTGATGTTTTGGGTCGATTTGCTCTTGGGCTTGATTTTGCAATAATGCGCTATCCCGGAAGGCATACTTTGGTCGGTTTTCCACTTGCTTTTATTATAAATCTGCAAAAATAAAATACAAGACACTACAAGTGGAATTTATTAGTGATAAATGTATATGAGTATAAAAAGGTTTAATTTTACTCCCTTTATGGTAGTAAGTTGACGGGAAAAATATGTCGTTGGTTACCGTCAACACCGAGCTTCCTGGATACTTGCCTTCCCACATAGTATAAGATCATCCGCAAACAAGAGTGAGTGGATAGGGGGCAACCCGCCCAAGTGATACTCCTATCAAACTATTTGCTTCCAAGTGTTCCTGCAATCTGACAGTCAGTTCATTGATAGCAATAACAAATAAATATGGGGATAAAGGGCAACCCCTGTCTTAGCCCCTCTACGGAAAGGAAAGCTGTTGAGAGGGAACATCATTAACAAAGCACCTGTTAACGTTTCTTAACGCATTACGATAAATCGCAAGCGCACGGAATTGTCATTGTAGCTTTCACCCGAAGTATTCGGTGGTATCGTATTTTCCACGAGTGGAACGTTTGCGCTCTAATCTTTGAGCGGGGGCTACCCTAGGATAACTTATGGATAGTGAGGTATCTTTAATGGCTTAGGTTTCAGGCAGGGATTTCTCGCTCTTGTTAAGAAGTTGCTTCGGGCACCGGCCCACGCTCAAAGAACAGTGTCCGGCAATTAGCTCTACGACGCAGCCGAACGTGGGGGGATTTCAAGGGACGGACAAGGCTTGTCACGACCAAGCCGCCTCCCCCTCAACCGTGGGATGCACCGCAAAAGGTAGGAGAACGCTAGCCCAAACACCACGTTTGCACTACCATCCACAACTCTTGGGTCGATCGAGGTTCCCCGGTCAAAGAGTTCCTTCTCCAAGAGTTACGACCCGAAGGTACGACTACCAATCCCGCAAGTCTATAACAGCTAAGAAAATATACTTGAAGAACAATAAGCCAAAAGATAATCACAAGCTTTTCTTACCAAAGTGTAAGTAGCTTGCTTGAGGTACAAGCGAAGCTGGTACCGACAAGTCCGCACTCCGCCCCTCTTAGGAACCGCGGAACACCGAGGGGGCGATCCGGCAGACTCCAGGTAGAGAGAACCAAGATCTCTCTAGCCTTTCCTCTCTCACTCTCCATTAGAAATTAGAGGGGGAAGAAGAAGAAGAAGAAGAAAAAGAAGAAGAAGAATAGAACTCTCCCCTCTCTATTACATTGTGGCTCCTCCTTGTGTTGTATGGAATTGATCTATTTGATCTATCTTGAATGAGAGGGAGAGGGCCTCCTTTTATAGGTAGAGGAGAGGGGGCTCTTTGGAAAATACTTCTCCCCACATGGAAAGAGCCAAAACCGTCATTGGACACCTTCCTTCTTTGCGCAAACCGACTAGCGCACGTCGGTTTCACCCATTTTTGGAAGGTAACAAACCGCCTCACCGGCTGGGCGCGAACCGCCTCGGCAGTGGTGCGGGCCGCACCAAGGGGGGCGCGCTACAAGACAGGCGGGCGGGCCCGGCCCGGCCGTGGGGTGTCGCTCTTCGTCCTGAAAAGTTGTAGGGTGGATTTGCGCCGGCCTGGTTTTGACGTTTTTGCTGCGTTTCTTGTTTGGGCTTGCCATTTGCTCCTTTGGGCCTTTTTCTATTTATTGATTTTATTTCTTTTTCTTTGTCTTTTTGGCCCAAAGTGATCATCCATGAGTTTGTACCTACAAGTCCAAATAAACACCAAAACTTTAGAATACGTTAGTTGAAAATCCTATTTCTAGGTTGTTTTGGTGTTGTGTTGAGGATATTTAATTAGTCGTTGGTTACCGTCAACAACGACAAATTGGGGAAAGAGATGCGGTGTATGGATGAGATTGATGAAATTATCATTAAGACCCAACGGATAGGGCAGCCCCAATGAAATCCCATTCCAACCTATCAAAAGCTTTGGCTAAATCTATTTTAAGCGGGGAAGGCTTCGTGTTTGTAGGTCTTTAGGTTGAAGGAGTGGATGATTTCCTGGGTGATGATGACATTTAAAGAAATGTGTCTGTGAGCAACAAAGGCTGACTGAGCTTGGTTAATGTAACCAGGGAGGTGCTATTTTAAATGGTTTGCTAGAGACTTGGTAATGATTTTGTAGATAACATTACAAAGACGATTGGTCCGAAATCCCCGGGAACCGTGGGCCGATTGATTTTTGGGATAAGAGTGATGAAGGTTTTATTTAGGTCAGCGGGAAGGGTGGCATTAGAGTAGAAATCAGTTATTACCTTATAGACATCATCTTTTACCCAAGTCCAAGATGATTTGTAGAAAGTCGCGTTGAAACCATCCGCCTGGGGGGCGACATCGCTGCAAGATCTCTTTGATTATGTCAAAACTTCCCCGCATACTAGGAATGGAATAAGTGTATCCGAATTGAGCTTGTCTCATTACCCGTTGGTGCTCATTGTTGGCCTGTGTCATCGATTGGGGGAGGCATTATGGTTGATGGGATCGGCTTGGTCGGGTCAGACTGTTTGGGTTGGGCCGGGATTAGGAGGATAGGGGGAAGAGTTGTTGCTATTGCTGGGGTGTTGGGAGGTGAAAATGTCTGTAAAATATTGAACAAGAACACTCTCCATTTGGTCGGGGGTAGTGGCTTGGCTTCCATCCGGTTTGGTGAGATAGGTGATTCTGTTTTTTCCCTGTTTCTTTTGACTATAGCTTGTAGAAATAGGCGTATTTCGGTCACCATTTTTAGCCCAATTCTTCTTAGCTCGCTGAGTATGGTAAACTTCCTCCTTGGCTACCATGTCTTGGAGTTGTCGATGCAAAATTGTTCTTGAAGGCTATGATCTTGTTGAGAGGGAGGGAGGGATTGTTCGTCTAGGATTTGGTTCTCTATTTGGCTAAGCTTGTCACTATTTTTTGGTTTCATTCGCCTCCACTTCTTTAGATCCGCAGCAAGATAGTGAGTCTTTTGGGAGAAAACACGATTAGTCGATTTGTTCCAACTAGCTTTTGCAACATCATAGTAATCATCATCCAAAAGCCACCAATTTTCAAATCTAAACGGTTTAGAAATACGTTGCCGGTTAGAGACTGTTTTCAAAAGAATGGGAGCATGGTCGCTATAGAGCATGGGAAGGTGAAAAACCGTCGTATTAGGAAATTTAACACTCCAATCCACATTACCTAAGCATCTATCGAGCCTTTCGTAAGTAGGGATAGAAGAGAAACGCTTGTTGGTCCAAGTGTAAGCCGGTCCACTATAACCCAAATCAAACAAGCCACATTGCGAAAGATAAGCGCAGAAATTAGAAATACGAACAACATCCACATTACTAGGGCCTAACTTCTCCGATGCATGCATAATGTCATTCAGATCACCCATACATAACACAAGCATATTAGGATTGAGTTCTATAAAGTTCAGTACACTACTCCAGATGAAGCTAGCTAAGCGGTGGTGAGGGTCACCATAGACACAGACTACTGCATATTGGTGGTTGTTAGCTCTATCAGTACAAAGAGCAAATATGAAGTGGTGGTTGTGGTCGACGATAGTGATATCAACCTCGTTACTCGGATCAACCGTGAGGCCACCCGATTGGCCACAGGAAGGAACAACAAAAGCGTCATTAACATTGAAATGATTACGAATAGCAGTTTTAGTAATAGACGAATTCCTAGTTTCAGAAATAAAACAAACCTGTGCTTTAGTAGATGCGATTAGCCGGGAGAGATGCGCCATCGTGGAACCGCGGAGGCTCCCACCGACCCTCTGCGAGTTCCAGGCCAGGTGTGTCATGGCCTTCTAGGCGCCTCGTCGGCCGGCGCCATAGCCGTAGAAGAAGAGTGTCGTAGATCCCGAGAATTAGGTTGGAGATCCAGAACATGATCTTGATGATCATCACCGCCTTGACCCTGCAAAGTAGAATCGGTACCGGCAATTTGGTGGCGATGGTGAACAGCAGCACCCATGCGAAGCCCATGGACGTGAGGCTGATGGCGGTGGATCTCCAGAACTTGCCCCAGATCTTGACCACCCTCGTTGCCTCCATGTCCCGGCACCAACTCGAGGCGTTTGAGCTCGACCGCCCCCGTCTGTCCTCTTCTTCTTCCGGCGCGTGCCCGGATCAGCGATCCGAGGCTCGCCACGAAGCGCCGCGGGTCCACCGAGGGTGCTCTCCCAGTCCGAAAGCTTGAATTGGTTGCCCGGCCGACCAGCCCCCCCGTAAGGGACTGTGATCTCCATGTGTTGTGGAGGAGTCCATGTCCCACCGACTAGGCCTACCCCGAGTTCGGTGTCGTGGGGTAGGAGACCTTGAGCGCCGCCCGACCGGGACTGGAGGAGTCGCCGCTTCTTCGTTGTGGTTGCGCGGCGCGGGGGGATGTCGAGGCGCATCTCGTCCTTCACGATCCCCGTGCTCTTGATGAGCGTGGCCTTGGGCGTCTTGGGTTGCTTGGAGGCGACGAAGTGGTGGAGCAGATGAGGGAGCCCATGACGGCCGCCGGATCCGCTTGCGGGGAGCCGGATCGGACCCGAACTATGCCTTGACCTCCGTCGGGCGGTAGGGGTGGAGGTCCGCCGGCGCCTCATCCCCACGGAGTTGACGATCCGGAGTTGGTGCGCCTCCGCGCCGGGCACGCCAGCGTCCGGGACGGTGGGAGGGGGTGCTCTTGGCCTCTTGGCTCCCAAGATCCGGTAGCTGAGCGCGGTGGACAAGAGAGAGTGGACTTGACCGGCGTGGAGAGCAGCGCCGGATCAAGGCTAGGGGGGACGACATACCTCCGATCCCCCTTCCGTTGACTACAACCGGAGCAGAGCGTAAGCGGAGGAGCTTGGTGACCTACCGGAGGCGGATTCGATGTGTGGATGGAAGCTAGGCTGTGGCGTCGGTGGTGGTGGGTGTGAGGGAGGAGGGGTTGTTGCCCGGCGGCCGAGTACGGTAGAGCGGGTGTGGGAAGCCTGGAGGAGGCGATACGGACGGTGTGGAGATTTGTGTAGACGGTGGGGGGAAGGGGTGGGTGGTAGGTGGGAGTGTGGATTCGATTGGAGCATATGGTGGTGGTGGGGCGGGAGGGGGTGAAGCAATTATTGATGTACACCAAAGCCTCCATGATAGTGTTAATATCAGTAATAGGAGCATTAGGATGAACCTCGTAAGGCATTAGGATCAACCCGATGCCCAAGCCGAGACGATGGCATAGGCCCCGAAATGAGAAGCTTGGAGCGCATCCGGGTCGGGCCGGAGAAGAAGAGTGCGGGTTGTGTCCGGCTCCGCGCCTCCGAGCCATGATTTATATGGGAAGGGCCTTCACCAACTACATTTTTGCCCTTTTCCTCCCGGGAAAGCCTTCGATACCCCGCATTTTGCGGCTCACTGCCAAGTGGGTCCCTACCCCCCCCGCCGTCGGCGGCTCGATACTTCTAGTGGTCCCGAGGGGTGCGGATTGACCATTGTGCCCTTCATTGCCCATATTTTGCCCCCGACCCGATCCGTCTCGATCACCGTGACCTTGGGGATTATCTCGCTTGTAATTGCTCTCCGTCCGAACCCGAGGTTGATTAGTTGGGTCATTATTGAGGTCTTGCTGAGTTCTATCTTGAGAGGCCACTGAATACTGGATTTGAACTAGATGAAGCCCATCTCTCGTAGTTTGGAGGCAAAGACAAGTCTACACACCGGGCAGGTGTGTCTAATCTGAAGCCAAGTTTCAATACATGTCTTGTGGAATATGTGTCCACATGAAAGTCTGATGGCTGTATCCGATTGAGTCATCCTCTCCTTACAGACAGGGCATAACAGAGCATCCTGGTCAGCATCATCTTCCATGGCCTCAAGACTCTCAATTCTGACCGTCGAGGGGTTTCGATACTCGGGGGTCCAGTTTGAGGCAGCCTGCTCAGTCACATTGGGCTGAAATGGAGGCAGCAGATTGTCTGCATTATTTCCTGGATCATGTTGGTTGACTAGTGCTCTTGGCTGAGGATAGTCCTGATCCCTTTCTTCTGGCTGAATGACTGGATAACCGGCTTCAGGTGGCATCCCGGGGGGAGTCTGGATCTGGGCAGGATTTCCTGCGACATCACCAACAGCTTGATGAATTTGTGCCATGGTTTCATACTCATCTATACGCAGATAGCAAAGCAATATCAGCCCTCGGTGATTAATCCTCAAAGCGTAGTGGCCTCAATTATTCTTCTTGTAGGGGCCTCCTCCATTACCGTGTTGCGGGACATTGTTCTAGCAGTACTACGCGGCTGGCGATTGGCAAACACTTGTCTGAGATCATTCAAGGCTTTGCGAAGGCTCATCAGTTATTCCTTCAAAGTGATTCAACTGAGTCTGAATTTGTTCTTCAGGCAGCCGGTTTATCTGAGTCATCCACTCCCCATTGAAACCAAACCCCGGGTCTTCATCATGCCTATTGAGGATTCTTTCGGCTCGGCAGGCGGTGAGTGGCGTTGTGAAAAATTCAGCACAATAAGTACTGATTCTCTTGATCTTGTCATAGTGGAAGTAAATGAACAGATTGCCAAGTTCGAATTTCAAGACTGATCTTGTCAATGTACCGGCCTAGTGACATCCAAACTTAATTTTAACAAATCATGTATTCTCTATAAAACCGATTTTGCCTCGTGTCGTGGAATCCAATCAGAATAGCCGCCAAGCATCCGAACTATTGCATCGATTCTATCGCCAGTTCTCAAAAATCTTGGTAGACCATAAAATCTAACATAAGTTTCAATGAACTGGAATGGGTAATCGTAGCTTGCCTACCATGAACATATCTTTCAAGCAAAGAAAGGTCGAGATCTAACTATCCGGGGTTGCCTAGTGACCGCTACCATCATATATCGCTTCACTAGGAAAATGTGCCAGGAACAGATTGGTGGTTACCTCCGCAAACCTAGTCACATTACCTCCAAGCAATGGTGAGATCATGCGGACCCATTCGAGCCCGGTGGGAGGTCCGGTTTTTCAGGTGGTGTGCGACCATCATCACCAGCTTCGGCGGACCTCTGCTTGAGCTTGGGGTTTCTCCAGCCGTCGAAACCGGGAGTGCTTGCAAGGACCCGATGAGATGTGTCCTCCCGCCTTCTCCCCGGGAAGATTGTCCCTCTTGAGCGGTGTAGCTTGAGCGGAGAGTACGAGCTGAATACACAGACCGGGGGGCAGCGGCAGGTGGTGTGCCATGAAGCAGGGATGGGGGAGTGGTGGTATGCGGGTGGGGTGGAGGAGGCGCAGGAGGTGTGCCAAGAAGCGACGGTGGAGGATTGCCGGCAAGTTGATGAGGTGGAGGTGGCGCACGAGGCGGATCAGGGGGAACATGCTCCATCGGTGGGGGGACAGAGTTGTTGGGGTCGCCGTCGGCCATGGAGGCTAGCGGCAGTAGAAAGCGGAGAACCGGGATGAGGAAGGTGAAAGTGAATCCCGGTGATTCCTCGTGACAAGCATGGCGCAAGGGATAGTCGAGGGTGGACACGAGGTGCTTCCGGCGACCGGCGCGTGGCAACGAAGAGCGTGTGTCAGTGTGCCGCCGCCCGGGATCTATGGAGGCAGGTGTCGGCACACCACCGGCGTAGCCCAGCGGTGGAGAGCACTCGGTTGAGAGCGGATTCAGACAAACAAAGGGTTGATGTGAAGCTGAAGAAACGGGGAAACAGATTCACCGGACAAATGCGAGGATTAGCGGTTGAATCGATCTAGATCTGGGATGGAGTGGGGAAGAAGGAAAGGAACGGCATATCGCCAAGATACTACGGAGAGTTGCACAGTCCATAATACAACAAGCTACTTGTGGTGCACAATCCAAAATACAACAAGCTGCATGTGGCAAAATTAGTCCATATCCCACAGTACATTCACGCCAAATCACTACATTTTAGCAAACAATATGTTAGAATTCACACACTAAAAGTGAACCAAACAGACCAGGTTAATCTTGAAGCTTATCTCTGAGTCTGGCAGTACAACACCTCCTCTCAACTCTACTCCATTTGGGATCATTTATTTTTTGAAACAAATTTGGGATCATTTATGGTCACAAACCCAGAGTTTTTGGTATTCCTCAGCTCCTAGGATATATTGTTGCCGATCTGCCATCATATGGCTATAAAGGAGATTGTTCTCCTTTTTAATCTCGAACACTTTGCTGAAGCAACAGGCTGACAAACACAGAACAGAGAACGACACTTTGCTGTGGGTGATTCTATTTATCTCGAACTTCAGCCACACATTCAAACTTCAATTGCAGGTCGCCACAATCAAAAGCTTTGCTTTACGGTATTATGTACATCATGTGATCGCTAAAGTAGGGTAAGCTGCCTACAAGCTTTACAGTTAGCAGCCGGTTTGGAAGAAAACAAGGTGCGTTGTCTTCAGGGTTCAGTTCACATCCACTAATTTGGAGTCGTTCGCTGATCCATTTCTTATGTTATACAGAATATAATGCAGCCAAACTCCTCACAGATGGGTTTGTCATATGATCTGATTCCATCCGAGTTCAAG
The DNA here is from genome assembly GCA_015847255.1 of Hyparrhenia diplandra. NCBI lineage: Eukaryota > Viridiplantae > Streptophyta > Magnoliopsida > Poales > Poaceae > Hyparrhenia > Hyparrhenia diplandra. The sequence goes on from JADLZK010011202.1 coordinate 174,461, forward strand.
TACTAGTCTTTGAGATCAGATTATACTGATCTAGCTATAGTATCGAAAGAGAAATGGACAACAATAGCGAGTAGATCAAGTTTTGAAACAGTACTTTGATTCAGCCCAGCTTCCATGCCTGACCCCCATGCATGCTGAACTTCTTGAGCCTGCCGTAGAACATGATGGCCATGAGCGTGAGCTTCCCTTCCCTGCTCCACTTGCCGGAGAAGCCAACCCACGCGTCCCTGCAGCTGCCGTCGGGCGTCACCTGCCTGCTGCAGCTGTACCCGGTGCTGAATCCCACGTTGCCATACGCACTGCATGAATCGATCAGCAATTCAGCATGTTGTTGCTTCAGTGTGAATATCTATTGCACTTGGAGTTAATTGATTAATTATTAATATAAACACCTGACAACTTCGACGACGATGTTGAGGACACTGAAGTTGATTGGGTCGTGAACAATCTGCTGCCGCTCGGTGATGCAGATGACGATGATGAAGATGGTTACGCACGAGAGTGGCGACATGAGCAGCTTCTGCCAGATGCTATTACTACCGCTGCTCTTGCTCATGTCGTGGGATTGTGCCTCATTTTGCTGCTGCTGCTGCTGCTGGTCTTCCATCTCTATGGGTACAAATGTGGTGTAAGGCGGTAGATACCTGCTTGCAGATGAAGTAATAATCATATATATGAGCATAGACGTCCGTTTAGATCCCTTCATTTTGGAGGAACTGAAATCTACTTAATAATTAGACTATTTGGCTTCAGATTATAAAACTTTTCAAAGTTCACAAATAATCCTATCTCAAATTCATAAGCCTATCTCAAATTCATAAGATGGGAGATGAGAAATGAGTCCTATAGAGCACCTTGCTATGTTTGTATCTTATTTACTAAAGTTATAGAAAAAAAAAAAAAACTATGGTAGTTTCTTTGCGCTTGGTAGGTTAAACATCATGTGTCATGCTTATATGCATGGAACAATGATAAGTTGCAAGCAAGGTTGTACTACTCCCCTGTTTCAAATTATAAATCATTTTGATTTTTTTGGTTTATTTTATTATGAACATGTTATTGTATCCTAGATGCATAGTAAAATGGATGTACTAAAAAAAATCAAAAAATGACTTATAATTTAGAACGTCGGGAGTATCATTTTGTAGTACTATTAATACATATTGTTGGAACGTGATCAAACTTTGCATGAAGTTAGATAGCAGTGCCTGGCATATATAAGTACTATAATAAATGTAGTGCACAAAACTTGCTAACAGTATTGACGACGATCTTCTGAATTATATTCTGAATTTTTCTGATAATGATAGATGATCGATGTATGTACGTACGTAGTACTTTACTTACATCATGAGAACATAGAGCACGACGATGGCGGACGACACGGTGGCGAGGTCGACGACCATCTCTCCAGAGTGCCTGGAGTTGACGGACATGAAGAGCGCCGCAACGAGCTTCTGGAACGCGTTGAGCCCTCGAAGCCCATCGGAGCCCCACTCCATGGCGCAGTAGAGCAGCAGCTGCACTGCCAGGAACACCGCCACGGTGAGAGCCAGGAACCACGTGCGGGCTCCGGGCAGCAGGTGGTCGTAGCCTATAGCGGCGGCGGCGGAAGCAGCTGGTCCGCCGCCGTCCCTCAGCAGCTCGCGGAGGTCTCGCCTCCTGGTGACCCTCTCGAGCGCTGTAATGGAGAGCCTGAGGAAGACGGGGAAGAGCGTGTTCCCGAGGAGGATGTGCGGCATGACGAGGAGGAGCATGCCCGGGAACGTCTTGAAGGACACCATCCCCTCGTTCGTTGGCACGAACCCACAGTTCGCGAACGCCGAGGCGACCGTGAAGACGGAGAAGGTGCTCAGGCTGATCCTCTTGCCAACGAGCACTGCTCTCGCGCCGCCGACGATGCCGAGGTAGATTAGAATGAGCGTGTAGCCGGCGAGGTGCACCACGACGAGGTAGCCCAGCACGATGAACATTAGCAACCTAGCCATGGATGCGAAATCACGTTGGTCGTCCCTGTTGAACCCTGCTGCTAGCTCCGTTTGGACGGCCGACTGGGCTTCCATCTCCATGGGACGGCGACGGTGACTGTGCTCTAAGCTGCTACTAGATCCCGGTGGCGGTCCATGGAGACTATTATTACTATGAGGTATTTCTCTCTTCTTGATAATGAACTTGGTGCAGGTGAAGTGGAGACCAAGCATGCTGGTGAACACCTCGCCGCCGAGGAGCATCAGGAGTGTCATGAGGAGGAGTTGGGAGTTGGAGAAGGACTCCATCTCTACGGCGACCATGCTGGAGACTGTCGTCGCCGACACGGACGTGAAGACCAGGTCGAGAGCCGAGGTCCTAGGGACGGAGCTGGACTTCATGGGCAGGGCTTTCAGCATCAGAAAACCCAGAACGGAGATGGAAAGGAAGTACAGAAGTTGGATCCAGAACGGGTGCACATGGAAGAGCACAAGGTGGTAAAACTTGCGAGGACTACTAGTACTGGGGATGTGCAGAGGACCCATTTGATTTGTTGGCGCTATTTCTATGCTTAGTTTCTATGGGCGTTGCATTTGATTTATTTGCATTGTTGTGTATGAAGCAACCAGAATTGTGCTATTTATAAACGAGAGAGAGTTGAGAGAGCGAACGAGAGTGAGCGGTACTGTGTGGCAGCTTGGCTTCTGCTTGTGTACGTGCGAATCCAAGGTTTATCATTGTTTTACTTATTATATCTAGTTAATTGTGCTCAATGCAATAACGCAATAGGACGCTAGTGTTATGGCTAAAAAAATTAGTGGGAGTGCTCTTCGCGCGTCGACGTCACCATTATCTCTAGCTAGTGCTCTCCGCGCGTCGACGTCACCATTATCATGTAGCTGCTACCTAAACAAAAGCAACCACCAAACAATAATATAATTGTATAAGTTATTTAGTGCCAACTCTTTTAACAAGGTGATGAGGCCCTGCTTTACTTTACCAAAAAAAATCTTCTTCCAAGTTCCAACACAAAGGAACTGTGAGCACATGGTGAAGATGTGTGTGTGACAAGAATGATTAACACAAGAGTTGAGAGGTTTGAGGTTTCCCCGGTTGAGCCGTATTTCAAATGTGCTTAATTATACTAATGTCTAACTGAAGGTACGTTGAGTTGTGCCATTGTGCAACATGTCCCTTCGCTTGTGAATGTGCAAGTGTTGGGTACGCCAAGATAGTCGATCAATGGCAATGAGGAAGCACTAAACCAACACGGATCTGTAAAGGCGGCTCCAGGCCTCTGCAAGGGCGGTTGGCCCAGCTGCCCCCCGCGGTGGTACACTCACAAATCAGCCCACCGTAGGGGCGGCTGGTGATCCCGCCCTTATAAATAGCATTTGTCAGAACGGTTTGGCTAGCCGCCCTTACAAATCGTTTTCAGATCATGTCTCTTGGCTTATATATGAATGTGTGGCTTATGAATATGCAAGTGTTGGGTGCGCCAAGATAGTCGATTGATGGCAATGAAGAAGCACTATGCCAACACGGATTTGTAAGGGGCTCTAGGCCCTCTGTAAGGGCGGTTGGCCCGCCGCCCTCGGCTAGGGTACACTTATAAATCTGCCCATTGTAGGGGGTGGTGGTGATCCGGCCGCCCTTAGGCCGCCCTCAATGTATAATTTCATGGTATAGTTACCAAGACTGTAAACTAGGTAACCGAGCCAGATGAGTTTCATAGGGATGAAACTCCTCTCTTATCTGATGAAACTCTCTCATTTAATGACTCTGCCAAGTCAGCAATTTTGCTGATGTGGCACCCTATTTAATGTGCATGACACCCCATGAAACATGCATTGAGACTGGCCTTACAACTGCCGCCCTAACAAATCATTTTCAGATGTTGATTTCAAAATGGAAAAAAGTAGCAATACATTTTTTAATCGGAGGAGGACCCCACCGGTCAGCCACTCACCCACTCCGCCTCACACACAAGTCGCACATTTTTCGCAGACAATGCACTACGCGGCCATGGGGGTTCAAACGCGCGACCTCCCCCTTGCGCGGACCCTATCCTCCACTCCAAGACTTTGCACACTAATGTGTGTGTACACCTCATTCCAGATCCCCATATATTATATTGTACAAATACAAGTGAAAATTGACAATTTGAGGCCCTAAACGGATTCATATAAGACAGTGGTCAACTATAAAGTTTCATAACTTTTGAAGATTTACAATTTTCATTCAGGGTGTTTCTCCATCCAAGGTCATTTACGAAATTTAGTTTTTGCATGACAAGATGATTTCAAATAAAAAAGCGGTCAACTACAAAGTTTCATAACTTTTGAGATCTACAATTTTTATTTAGGAAATTTTCTCCATCCGAGGTCGTTGAAAAAAAAAAAAATAAATTTCAAATTTGGCGAGACCATTCACGCAGGTGCCACGTGTGGACTTCCCTTTCTCCTTCTCACACTAGACTTAAGAAGAGGAGAACTTCCATATTTAAGTAGGTTCTCTCCATCTTTAACTAGCAATGTGGTATTGAAGATCTCCACTTCTCTCCTTTGCACTCATATGAATGGACATTTGAGATTTATTAGGAATTTCTGAATTGTTATTGGGGCAATCCTATATACATAAATTCCAACAATTTGAGTGGGGTGAAAATTGAACTAGAATAATATTTGTTAGGAACAACTAGCATTGTACATTGAATTATGTTTTCTTACCTTAGCTAATGTTCCGGAACAAACGAGCCATGTTCCGTAATCCGTAGCAACACTTGGTACAGGAGAGAATTTCTTGCAAAGTTTTTGTCTTGTTCTGTTTTCCTAGAATCAATTCCTAACGGGTGATCCAAAATAGGTGGTACGGTACGGTGCAATGCTATCAAAGGATTGATGACACATATGCCAATGTTCTCTGCAGTTCTTGCATTTGCTCGCCACTCGTATCCCATCACTATATTCTTTGGAGCTATATTTTGTAAAATACTCATCGATATATGGAAGATTAGAACGACTCCTCCAAAGACGCCACAGATTGGCTAGCTAGTCGAGCCAAGATGTCGACACTGCGTAATCCTAGGATCACCCTAGCGGGCCTTACCACCCGCACAAGTAAAAAAATAAAGGAATAAATAAACTTTCACGATGTTTTTCTTAATCCCACTCTCACGTTCTCTTTTTTTTTATAACATTATTCAACATCTTTATATCTTGTATGTCCACACTTTAGGGAACAAGCTCCGCTTTCCGTCTTTAGTTAGCGAGAACGGAATAGATTATATGCTTATAATTGAAGAGTAAAATTTATTTTTCTAGCAAATTTGCTCGTGTGTTGCAACAAAATAAAAAACTATCAAATGTTAATGTCAAACAACAACAAAAATAATACAACACACGAGAATTGGAGCACGAGACAGGAGGAGCGAAGGTAGGGGTGTCACTGCAAGGGCATTTTCCTAAGAATTTATGTTTTATCCTTTTTTTTGTTGAAGTTCCAAATCTATCTACAACAGTCAGTCATCGATGTACTTGAGTCAGACATACCGAAAGTGGTGGTTCGATCGACACAAACTATGCGCCGAAATGCTTAATCGATCAACGCAAACTATGCGCTGAAATGCTGAATCAAATAGCAATTTTCTTGTGTTCTTGTGGATTCTTTAATAAGTGTGACAATTTACATAGCGTCTTCCTTGAAGAGATGACTGAGTAATAAAACAAAGTGTTTCTGAATGGGATTTCACTGTTAACATCGAATAAAACTGTAGGGAAGGCAGGTAGAAGATTCAAATCACTGGTGAAGAAAACAGCAGCAGCCGAAATTTGAAAGACATTATAGTCATAGGAGGGCACAAACCATATCAAATTATAACGACTAATGTTGGTTTTTGTACAATGTAGTATCACTATATCAGGAGGGTATTCAACAGGCACCTCAAACAAACAAACAAAGTGCCGCATTTTACAAATATACTCAATCCGTTCCAAATTATAAGTCGCTTTGACTTTTTTTGGGACATCTATTTTGCTATGCATTTAGATATAATAATATATCTAGCAAAATGGATAAAACAAAAAAAAGTCAAAACAACTTATAATTTAGAACGGAAGGAGTATAAAACATGAACACAGTTACATTTTCAATGCTCCTAGGCTGTCAGTTTACCCCAAAAAAAGAAAAACGGCGCAACGTCTTTCAATCATCTTTCTGATGTCTACTAGCACCAGGTAAAGTACTACCATTCAGTGCTGCATGGTACACGCGCTTCTCCGCCAGCCCAAGATTAGAAAGAATTAAATTGCCCTGCAGAAAGAGAAGGTTATTATATGGTGGGATCATGAACATATATGAATTTCATATTTAAAAAGTGATCGGTGATTCTAGAGCTTATTATTAGAGGAAAGGCCCAAGCTAGAACTAAGCCCATGCAAAAACCAAAACTACGCAAAGGCCCAAGAACCTTTTTAATGAACAGCCGACAGCAGCTGCAGCTGTGCACTTAACACAGGGAACAATTGTTGGACATGTGTTTGTATGCCGCAAGCTGCTGCAGGCCTGCTCACTAAGGGCTGTAGAGAAGAATCACCTCATCACCTATATAAAGGGATCAAGAAAAGGAACTCTCCCTCTCACAATCCTTATCGGAGCTTATCTTTAGTCCCCATATTTGGCAATGATTTTTCTGACAGCAGGGCCATCCGTTGGGATTAGAATCCAAAGGGTCTTCTCGAGCCCTTGGGTCCTTGGCAAGGGGAGATCAATCATACTCTCCAGCCTTTGGTGCATACGACGAATAGGCCGTTGGGCCTTTGCATGGAGTACTTTTAGACATGGGCTCAGTTTTGGTTTTCGCCTTACCTCCGTCGCTATCAGTTTTCTGACGTTATTTGCGTAGAGCTTAGGATCTTCCTTTTCTTGTTGAGAAGGATAGTATACAGGCAACCGAACCACCTCCATGTGATTTACAAATTGACAGAGCAGCAAAAACACATGACGTGCCTGCAAGTTTTTATAAGAGAAAATAAAAATGAAGTGTCAGAACTCAATGAATCAAGAAAAGAGAGCATATTATTACCAATGCAGAAATAAATGTAATAGTCAACACAAAAGATAGACACAAAAGTTGGTTGAGTGCCATATACTTAAGAAATTATATAGAAACTATGAATAAATCTTTGTATGTTCCATATGGAAAAGTGCTCTAGCATGGCACTCTCACTATCTATCCTAAATAATAATATATTTCTTTGACAATGTCCTTAATGGCTTAATGTGCTAGCATGTGTTTAGTTTATTGGATTATGTAGAAGTTGGCAGTTACGCACAGCAAGGTCAAAATATTGAGTACTACCTTCATTCCAAATTGTAAGTTATTTTGACTTTTATGATACAAGTTTTTTACTATGTATCTAGAAACAGTGTATATCTAAGTGCATATCAAAAACTATGTATCTAGAAAAAAAAAAAACGACTTTACAATTTGGTATGGATGGATCTGTTGAACAAAAATAATAATGGCAAAGTTAGCAACATCCTGATCAAATCCTGAACAAGAGCTTCAAAATAGAGAAAATCAAACTTCTCAAGCGTGGAACTCTTCACACAAGGTTTCACTAAATTGCTCAAGCACTCCTCTGTCTACTTTTAGGTTCTAAATTGACATGGTTAAGAAAGTGCAGATTTGCAATAAGTACTTACTCCATCCATTGAATCCCATGCTGGACTAAATCTCTTGTAAGGGTATTTCAAAATGACTGGCTGCACTGGTGCACTTGCAAGAAAGGCTCCAGTCTTAAATGGAAGAAGGTAATCCCCATTTGTAGTAGTTCCCTCTGAAAGAAATGGAAAATCAAATTTCTTGAAGACACAAAACTAAGGAAAGGAAACAGGATTGCATAGAATAAGAATGCTAACTTTCCAACATGTATGTTGGAATAGAAATGAAAAAAGCCGAATATATTTGATTGTTTTTTCGAACACGAATATATTTGATTGTGTGATATAAATAAAGTAGAAACAGATGGGAGTACAAAATTGAGGGTGAACACTGAAAGGTAGCAATGTTTATACAGAGGCAATGGAACATGATTCTGAATTCTTGCTAATCCTGTAGCTCAAAATGGCTCTTATTCAGCTATTCTCTCAGCAAAACATGTTTTCATCATTACACTTTGAATAGTTATGTCCAGCTTCAAGACAATACAAAGTTTGCCCATGTGATAGGAGGATGACTAATTTAAAGCAGATAGGAAACAGCACCTTTTAAAGGATGGTGATAATAACCCTTAAAAATTATCATGACTCAGGAAATTGGCAACCATTAGATTAAGTAAAGCATAGCTACATGAAAAACTGGAAAATAAAATAAATGGGCATACACTAACCAGGGAACAATAACATCATTGGGGTATTTTTATCTTGACAAACCTCTCGGACCCTTTCAGTTACAGCACCTACATACAGTATACAAAGTTCAGTAAAAACAGTGAATGAGCAAAAAACTACAGAACATTACAAGTCGTGAATATAATGCAATATTTGAAGTGTTAGTAAAAAAGATGCCCGTTCAATACTAACCATGAGGATGCTAATGACAATAAATAAATTTTATTTGGCAAGTATAACTATTTCCAGGAATGTAGTCAATATATACCTGAGACACCTTTAGCATCTGAAGACTTTGATTCTCGTTGAACAAAAATGCATCCAAGACAATTGCTGCATTACACCAGAAAAGAAAAGTAGAGTTAGTTTCAATACATTCTACATATATAATATGAAGATATAAATGAAAGCTAGGTCCATTTTCTGGAAGAATATATATATGAATATGACACTACCAGAAATTAAGAAAGTACTAATGAGCATGAAAAAGGTACCTTATGAGACCAACAAGTGGCAACCTGGACACTGACTCCTATAATAAGGATGCATTTAAGAATTGATAGGACACATACAAAGCTAGAATACATTGATTTGTAAACTTTGAACAAGTTATGAGGAGCAACAAATAAGTACCTTAGCAACAAAACTTGGAAAGGATGCTGACATGTGATAAAGAATATCCACATAAGACACATGATTAGATACAATTGCCCCTGGCCTCTGGGATTCTTCAGATTGGTCCTGATTTACATCCTGACAAAATGTACACCAAGATGACAGCGGAACCAGTGAACAAAATTTATAGTTCTGTCACATGGGCAGAATAGCAGTAATCTGCGAAAGTTATATGATGCATCATGTGCAGAAGAAAGCATTGCCACTACTGAAGTACAATCCGAATTCGCTGAGTGCTTTAAGGCACCAAACGTCGCTATTGCTAGTTATCGCAAATTAATTGAGCACTAAGATATTTTTATGAAAGGGTAGGGTCACAGGGAATCGCCAGTCATTGTCTTAAAGTGAGAATATATGTAGCATCCAGATTCTGGATTCGTGACTAATACAACACAGTATGATGCCAAGTTCCAGCAACTTATTAAGGGTTTGATAGTAGAAATATCAGACAACTGCATACTGAAAATAAACCTGTCTCAAGAATTTGAAAGCATCTAATAAAGCAGGGGAACACAAGTCACATAACATCAATCTAACTTATCTTCAATATATCTGAACAAGCAAAACATATGAATTTTATTAGCTACAAATATCCAAGTTTCCCTATTCTAATTTATAAGCCAAGTAGTGGCGCTCAGCAAATCACTTTCAGTGGTAAGAATGCACGCACATCAACATAGCCACAGACAAAGCGGTGTAACAAAGAAAAAATTATCTCTGTAATTTACAACAGCATAAACGCCTAAGAGTGCATACAGGACTTCACAAAATAATTCCATCATCAGGAAACGAATATAGATATCTAAATAGAAGAAAGTTGTAGTCAATATAATTACTCTACATGCTCTAGCAAAAAAAAAAAAAAAAAAAGTTAACTCGGACCCTATTTCTTGTCGATCCATGGTTGTATGAGCATCATAAACGTTGCTGCAGATGCATTCCAGCGGAAGTGAGTAACGCTGACCCTAGTGTCGCTGTCCCTCTACTTCCTACAACCCATCAACCTTGGTGCTCTAAGACCAAATACAGTAGGAGTACTTTTGAAACGACACAGAACCAAAACGCTGAGATTATTCAGTGGAGGCATGACACTGACACCGGAACTAACCTCAGCATTAGGGAGCCTCCTGTGCGTCTCGCGGATCCAGTAGAAGCCGAAGACGAAGAGCATCGCCCGCGAGAGCGCGCACCCGGACCGCAGCACCGCCTTCCTCCTCCACCCGGCCAGCCTCGGGCGGCCCTCATCCGCATCCACAAACAGCGTGCACGCTCGGCACACCAGGTAGTAGAGCAGGAGCACGAGCATCCCGGCGACGAAGCGGAGCGGGACGAGCACGGCGGCGGCCAGCGCCAGCCGCGCCGCCTGCGCCGCGGACAGCGGGCCGCGGCCCATGGTCCCGTACGCGTCGCGGCGCGCGTAGGGAGCGTACCTGGCGTCCAGCTCCTCCGCTGTCTCCCTCCCCGCGGCGGCCGTGGAGGTGGAGCCGTCGTCGGAGAGGAGCGGGTGCACGGCGGCGCTGGCGTCCGCGGCGGTGTCGAGGGCCATTGCGCGCGCGCCGGCAGCGGGGCCGAGCGCCCGGGGCTGGATCGGCGCGGCGAGACGAGGGGAGCCGGGAGCACGTGTTTGTGACGAGGACACCCTGTCTTTCTGGTCGGCGCTGGCCAGCCGCTGCGCCCGGACGGAGGGGGGTGATGTCTGACGAGGAAGGGAGGTATAGGAGGCGGGGGCGTGACGTGGGATCTGGATCGGACGGCGACGGGGAAGGCAAGCCGTGTGGGCTACGATATTGAGAGGCGCGGGGCCCACCTGATGGGGTGTCCACGACGGAAAGGAATTGAACTTGCAGAGTTGGACGGGACTCCATCCAGTTTTCATGCGCGTAGCTCTGTTCCTACGCGTGAAAGGTGATGCACGTCGCCGCCACGTCTCGGCTCTCGATATGCCCGCGCGGCAAGACAAGAAGGCTCAAGGAACGAGCCTTTTACCCGTGTGTACCCTTAAAAAGTTCGCTTGCGATCTACGCCCCTCCCAAGTTCGGTTTTTCCGCGCCCAACGTTTTCATTTTTTGTTCCGGATGCCTTCTTCGTGAAGAAATAGAGCTAACGGTGGTTAACTTCAGTTTGAAAGACAAAAATGCCCTCAGCCCCAAAGTTCAACGTGACCTGTGTGCCCAACTTCTTTTGTAATGGCTGGACATGTTTTTTTTATTTTTCCTGAACAAATGTGTGCCCACGGCTGGACATGTTTTTGTTTTCATTTTGTCTGAACAAATTGCTGGAGTTGTACGCATCGAATGAAATAATTTTTTTTCATCATTGTTATAGATAAGATATGACATAGCAGAGAAAATGACAATATTCTTAAACATCACAGTACATATCTTGACAGCACATATGACATAACAAAGAAGTTTTCATCACACAACCTAATTAAAATACCAGTTCTCATCATGTCCCTAACAGTAGACATGGCATCACATACCTAAACTACTAGTTCTTATCATGTCCCTAGCACTGGACATTAAATCACATAGCAAAAGAAATTCTCATCATGTCCCAACACACTGGACATGGCATCACATAGCAAAAGAAAGTTTTCATCATGGCATCAGATAGCAAAAGAACAGACACCTTTCACTGCATGTCCAGTTTCTTTTTTGCTTACGGTATTAGAAGCAGGGGCTCGTTGGGCTGCTTGGGGTGGTGTTTCAACCGCAAGCTTCCTTGGCGTCGCTTCTTCTTTTCTTCGCAAGCTTGTATCTTGGTGATTTAGGCTGCACTTTGGGAGCTTCCTTGGTCATCACTATGTCTTGTGGCCCAACCGTAGCACTTTTGAATCGATGGAAACCGAGGTAGGTAAAGTGTTTGCAAAGTGGAAGTGGTTCATTGGAACCGAGTTCAGGACCTTGTTAAAAAAAAAAAAAAAAAAAAAAAGATTAGCTGATGACAAAAGAAATTGGGCTAATAACACAAGATTTCTTTGTTAAGATTACCCGCTTGAAGTACTAACTGATCTCTTGGTTTTCAAAACATCAGAGGAAGAAGAAGATGACTTTCTACTCCTTTTTCTTGCTTGTTGCATTTTCTACAAGCATCATTAATTGGGAATTGCATGACGGAGGAGTAGCAACCACAATGCTAGTCCCAGTGTTACATGGTTGAGCTTTTTCAGCCTCTTCTTTGGTAGACCCCCGCAAAAAGACAAGTTAATTTAAGTAATAGCTTGTGAAAAAAAAAAAAGTCGATGCAAATGTACTAAAGTTCACTAATTTCACCTTTCGCCTATGAATGCGGCTATGTCCTCGGGATTCCCATTCTTGCATGTGTAATAATGATGTCCTTTTTGTTGACATATGGGACACGTATGTTGCCTCTTCTGCTTCTTTGCCTCCCTCAAGAGCTGATTTTCAGTCTATTCTTGTGTCTCCCTCCCCCGTGGACTTAAGCAAGGGAGGATACAAGAAAAAACCATGAGTGCCTTTGGGCCACATGCTCTTGTCCGGAATGCATGGGATGGAACCTTCGTAAGCAATTTTGAATTTATTGATAGAGAAGTAATCATCCACATAGTCCTCCAATCTAGCTCGAGGGGATTGAGGTGATGTAGGCAATTGCATGTCTACAAGGGATTCGAGAACCTTGCCAAGCCTTACAATTACAAATTCTCTCTCTTATGTTGACCACAAATCAGTAGCCACTACCCCCTTAGCACACATACGCCACACCCTCGGGTGAGTGTGTGATCACATCAATGTCAAGGTTGAAACTGTCCTCCCTCGCCTTCTTGACTATGTGAGGCGGAGAATCTTGTATCCTTGCGACTTCATGGCAACCCTCTTCCTATGGTTCCATTTGATCGCCAGACTTTTTGTCTTATGGTGTCCAGTAAGTCATCTAGATTCTTGTGTTTCTCGGGCTTTATCCAATTATTGAATGATTGACCAAATTATTAGTCACATAGTCAACCTTTGAACTACTCCCAAAGCGGCTCCTTGTCCAAAGCTTCTTGTGATTGTCTTTTAGATATTTCATTGCACGTGTGGTTTGGCATCCGCCATTATCTCATAATGCTTATCAAACATATATGGGTTCCATGTGTATGCAGCAGACCCATAAGTGATCATCAAAAAATCATCCACTATACCTTTTTTTGAAATTCTCGCACTAGATGGTACATACACTCTCTATGTTCCTTTCAGAAAAACTACAATGACCCCATTCATCCGCTAGGGCCACGATGCATGCAGAATGTGAGGCCATCCGGGCTACCAATGACTTCTTTCAACCTCTCCATGAACCACTCCCAATTCTCATTGGTCTCTCGAATCAATTACACCAATAGCTCTTTGGATACATCCAATTATGTCCATCTCTTTGCACAAGCTATGCACAAGCGTCCCCCTGAACCTCCAAAAAAAAAAAGGTGCTATCTACTCGCAAGATATGGTCTACATCCTCTTAGAAATCCATCAACACAAGGTTTGAGTGCAAAGAAAAGCCTCCTAAACCTCTCCTTATTGGCAATTTTGTAGTGATCAATAATAAGAGTTGATCCGAGGGGGCTTGATTGCTCTAAGCGGGCCTTGAACCTAAACAAGTTGTCAAAACTTTTGTCCCAAGGACCATAAATCTCATCCATGGCTAGTCTTTTACCATTCCTCACTCTTACGTATGGGACATCAACTTTGTACTCGGCCTTCAATCTCCTTCTCGATTCGGGTATACAAACGTTGCCATCTTCCTTCAACCAATCCAAAATTTTTTCATGAACCCAAAATTGTGAGATCCCTACACAAACTCCTAGGTTCTTAGCGATCCCGGCGGTCATGAGTATATGGGTTGGTTTTCACCGCAACATAGTTAGACCAAATAGTTAGATCAATGTAAGATTCAATGCTCCATAAATGTCAATGGAATAAAAGATGAGAGAGTCTTCGCTAAAAATTACCCGAATCGTGACATTATCCCGCAAAGTTGAGGCATGATATGCAAAGGTCATGAAACAACATTTGTCAACCTTATGTTTTGCAAACATGCACATCAAATCCCGATCGGTGCATACTTGGATAGTGACCTTGCTATCCGCATTTAAATAAAACACTTTCACTATTTCTCCATAGCCGGGAGGATTCTTGTCCACAACTTCATCGACCAGATCTTTGAAGTTGGTGAAATCAGCATCGACATCTTTGCTCAACTCATACCAAGGACCACGAGAGTTGTGAGAAACAATCCGGATTTCTAAGTGGTACGTACTCCCCGGGTCCATCCTACGGATGAACAAGGAGGAGGCAATTAACACTACAAATTGAGGCAATTAACACTACAAACTGAGGCAATTAACACTACAAGATATTGTATTTCACATCTCCTGAAATGAGGGAAAAAAAAAAAGTGGACGGTGAGAGGCTTCTATTACTTTCACCATTCTATAGTGTGTGTATATATACTATATGCCAGCATTACTTGGGAACATTATAAATAATTTGTAGACAGCAAGTATTCACGGCCAGTCAGCCAAACTATGGCTGGCATACCTAAACAATATACAAACAAAAAAAAGCACTATTCTAGCGAGCAGTTCAGCACTTTGCAAAGTCTTATGCAAAAGCCAGTGTATCCATAACAATTCAGCAGGCATGAATATCACATAGGAATAGAAACTACTAATTAAGAAAGTAACTTGAAAAAAAAATCCAAGTATCTAACTCAAACAACATGAAAATCAAGAACAAGGAGCATTAGACACATGAGGCCAGTAGACACCGAAATGAAAACTAAGTGGAAAACGTGACAAGTAACCAGATATTCCAACAACAGCTACAAGGTGGTGGCAATTTTTTTCTCACATCTTAGTTATTCACAACAAATAATATGGAAACAATCAATGGATTGTAAGTTTTAGTTGCAACTAATCCTATGCATCCAAATTATACACTGGCAATGCTTATGTGATCTGATACACCTTCTATCTAACGAAGGCAAAGTACACCTGCAAATTTACCCAAAAGCAGGAATGGATGAACACAATATTAGGAGTGAAAAGAAGAATAGTTTAAAAAGAAATCCACAGCAAACTTTTAAGTCTGAATCCTTGAACCTCAGTAAGAGCTTCCCATCAAGTAATTATTCGTGGATCTATTTTCTACAGTTTGTTGCGCAATGACTATTCTCATAGCTACCGTATATCTCTAATCATATATTATGAATTCTCAATGAGTTAACAATCTGTGCGTATGGTGGTCAGCCGAACAATAAGATCAGCTTGTAGCCTACAAGCTCTGGCAGACCTCTGTACTTGCCTGAGAATACAAACATTGTAATGTGCCCGACAAAATCGTAAACAGTGTAACGCTCACCCTGCTGCTAACGAGCTGAGGGAGGGCCGGCCGCCGCTGTCCACCTGCTGCTACCGAGCCGAGGCCGCTCGTGCGCCGAAAGCAGGCATGCTTGCCTTCACCTCGCGCTTGGCCGCCTGGGAGCTGCCGATGCCGCGCCCGCCCGCTGCCGTGCGCGCCGCCGCCGCGCGCGCGCCCGCTGCCTGCCGCGCGCCCCTGCTCCGCGCGCCCGCCCGCCTGCTGCGCGCCCGCCGGAGCTTGCTGCGCCGCCGCCGCCGGTAGCTGCTAGGGTTAGGCGAAGTTTAGTCACGGGAAAGAGATGCGGTCGGGCTCTGGGTCACGGGAAGAGCAGAGAGATGCGGTCGAGCTCTGGGAAAGAAAGGGAAAGAAAGAGAGGGCACAAGGGTCTTTTTTCATTGTGGGCCCCACTCGTCAGTCCGCCCAAACGGAGGAAAGTAGACGGATGATGGACGGAAGGGACATCCGCGACAAAAACGAAAATGATGTTGGGCGTATAGAGGTAAAAACCGAACTTGGGAGGATTTAGATCCAAGCGCAACTTTTTAAGGGCACACGGGTAAAAGGCTCTCAAGGAACGGACGGCGGCGTGCTGAGCTTGCGGGCACGGCAGATGCCATGTTGTACTAAATTATTTTTTAAACGTATACTGTAACTTCATCCCAAATTAGATTGACTTTTTTACCAAAGTTTTACCATTCGTCCTATTAAAAAAAATACAAACATTGCGAATTTAAGTCATTCTTTTAAGAACTTTTATTACTAAAGCATGCCACAAATGTAAAATGTGATAATTTGCTCAAATTTATGAATAAGACAGTAGTTAAACTTGAGGTTAAAAAAGTCAAACATCTTAAACTTTGAATTGAAGTTAGTACTAAACATTTCACATTTCGTCGTTGCAATTTTATCCAGAGAGGAGAATAGTGGCGGACCGACCATGGGTTCAGACTTCAGACTAATGACTCTATCTTTTTTTTTAACAACTAATGACTATCAAGTTGTGAAAGCTACCTATTCTAGCAGTTCCAATGTCAGTATAATTTTATAGCTAATTTAAGATGAGAGATGCTCCATCCGTTTCAAATTATAATTCATTTGACTTTTTCAATCCTAAGTTTGAGCACCCGTCTTATTAAAAAAATATGTGCAAAATATCATTTCTTTTGTTGTGGCATGCTTTATTAATAAAAAGTCCTTAAGAATGACTTAAAATTGACTATGTTTACGCAAAAAAATTTTTGAATAAGATAAGTGATCAAACTTGTGGTTGAAAAAGTCAAACGAATTATAATTTGGAACAACGGAGCATTAATTTAAAGTCTATCCTTCCAATGCAAAATTTCATTTTAGAAATGCTAACTCTCAACCGAGTGTTTTGCTAACTTTTAACATGTGGTTTTGGACCATCAGATGTGCCTAGGGATGACACTAGACTCGTCTAATCCCACGCTCGACCGAGCTCACCGCTCCCTTTCTTCCCTCCGGTGTGCGATGGCGATGGTGGTGGTGATGCTCATAGAATTCGACGAGATAGGTGTTCGATTGCTCCTTCTCCTCCCTCCTCCATTCCGCCGAAGACAAAGACGACGGTGGCGATGGCGCTAGGGCCAACTCGGCCCGCCCCGCAGGGAAGGTAGGTAGGCCAAGCGATGGGGATGGTGGGCCGGTGGTATAGAGGAGCAAGCCGTTGGTCTAGGTTGGGACGGGGAGGCTCGCCGGAGCTAGAGAAGATGGCGGTCGGCGAGCTTGCTGGAGCCCGAGAAGATAGCGGTGGGAGGGGAGGGGGGGAGGGCGGCCACCACGAGCACTTGGAGTCACCAGAGCTAGGCGGTGGTCAACGGCCGGGGCGACAAGGAAGAGAAGCGGAGGAGAGGGATGTGCATGGCCAAATCTACGAGTAGGAGGAGGCTGCCATATGGTCGCCACTGAAGAGCTCATCGGCAAGGGGGCGAGGTGGGAGGGTGTGCGGCGCACAGGGGAGACAGAGCGTATAGAAGAGAATCAAGTGTGGAAGAAGGGAGAAATACTCGGTTTCTCGCTAGACAAACTCTTTCATTTTTTATACCAATTCATAAGGAGAAAAAATTATCGAACCCTGTTTGTACCACAAATCGAGAACAATCATCCACGACAAATTAGCCGTGTGGCCTATTATGCTGGTAAATCTTCACATGAACTCCATAACATACATTTAGCAAAATGAACATTTAATTAGAAAATATTTTGAGCTGAAATAGCAATAGCAGTAGAAGATAGCAATACTAAAATTGTGAAAATAAGAGACAAATCAAGATGGACAAAGTAAAGATTACGGGAGCTCGATTACAAGTGTGCGATCTCGTCCTCACGGAGTCACAATCGCACCTGCTGGTGGAAATTAGAAGCGTGTCATAGTTCTATTCGACCTTAACTTATGGGCCTAAAAACAAGAGGAGGGCATAAGTGTTACTGGGCCAACGGCTGGGGCCTACACGAATCTTAGAGCAACTCTAACTCTATATTCTTTTGTAATTGCTGGAAATAGAGATTTTGGGTTAAAAAACATCCTCCAACAACATCTTCTTTATTTATTTGGTTATGTATACACATATTCATCTTTTACTCCTGATTTCTCGCTAACAAAAATAGAAAATGAGAATAGCTCTCTAGAGTGCAAATAAGATATATAAAATTGTTGGCGAGTGGAAAGATACAGAAAATGAATTTTATGTGAATGACTTCAAATGATAATTTAGAGAGTGAGTTTTAGAAAGACTCTCGAGCACCTTCAAAAAGCTAAATGTACTCTCTAAATCATCATTTGGAGAGTCATTTGAGTACAAATCATTTTCTATATCTTTATATTATCCAACAGCTTCTGTATATATATCTTGTGCACATTCTAGAGAGTCATCCAACTCTTCAACTTTGGTAGCGAGAAATCGAAACAGAGGATATCTATATTTGGATATCTAGTTTTTTTTAGATTATATTTGGATATCTAGTTGAAGGGGCCGTTTGGTATTTTTCACCAAAATCTCTTTTGTTAGATATGTTCTTAGGCCCATGTCCGCCCCCTGGAGGAGAGGGGCAAAATGGACACATATCTTGGCGGATATGTCCATTTGTGATATACTTTTTGATCATACAAACAAATAATAGTGGACTTTATGAACTGATACGGTGCACTTTAAATTTGAATTGTGGATCAGTTTGAAGTCTGATCAAAAAAATAGTTTGAAATCCTTAACTAAATGTCCATCCTAGATTAGTTTCAACACATATATATCCGCCACATATATTATCTGTAATTTGGGGATCGAGCGCTAGCTCGATTGGTTCGTTTCCGAGGTGTGGAAACGGCCGGTCGTGGGTTCGAGCCTGGCTTGTCCCACGATTTTCCCACCGGGTGGGAACAATTGGTTCCAACTTTATTTCAAGTTGCCTCTCGCGCAGATGTGCTCCAATGGTCAAGTGACGTGCCCGCCACACAGCTCGGAGTCTGATGATTTTCGAGTGCCTGCCAGCTGCGTTCTAGTTCTGGGTGTAGTTGTAGGTTTGTTCGTATACAAGGTGGCGTGTGTGAGGTGTGAGTGTGTGTGTGGTGTGCATTTGTATTCGAACAGATACTACAATTTGCGTTTTAGACTAGAGAGGTCGCAAAAAAAAAAATCTATAATTTTGTCAAAGAGTTTACTTAGCCACATATATCCATGATCAAAGGTTTCACACCTATATATGAGTGAATGTGGATATTCTGTTATTACAGTGCAAATATTGAAATTTACAGTATCAAGTAGACACCAACCAAAAATCGAACAGAAAACTGCATTACAATTTGAAAAACAACTGTGACCAAACATTTGCAAATTGAACAAAAATAGATGAACCCTTATTTAGAAAGCTTATATGAGCATCAATTCCTAGATGATCGATATTTTGTTATCCATATTTTGTTATAAGATTCCTTTTGCATTGGTGCATCATCGTCATTCCGGCCTCACCTTGCCAATCCTAAGAAAGATGGGGTACGTGACCGTCTTCACCTCCTTCCCGTCGCCGCCCCATGCTGCCTTGAACTCCTGCACGGTGGCCTCGTCGAGCATCTCGACACCCTGATCCTTGGCCGTCTGGTACGCGGACCACGACGTGATGTACATGAGGTAGTCATCCAGGTCCATCCGGCGCTGCGTGGAGAACTCGAACGGGCCCGTGTGCGTCTCCCCCTCGACGGGGTCGAATGGGAAGTCGGCGCTCCGATACTCGTCGTCGACCATGCGGCGGTTGAGCGCCCAGTACTTCTCGGAGCCGTGGTACAGGCGCCAGAACACGGTGTCGACGGCGGTGTCGATGCGTGGCTCGGTGTAGCACCAGGCCGCGAGCACGCCGTGGTCGGGGCGCAGCACGGAGCGGGCCTGCGCGTAGAAGCGCGGGAGGTCGAGCCAGTGGAAGGCCTGCGCGACGGTGATGAGGTCCACGGAGGCCGGCGCGGCGACGGTGGCGTGGATCCCCTCGAGGGGCAGGTCCGGCGGGGTGTGGACGTAGCGGACGTTGGGGAGGGGCGTCCCGTAGGCGAGCTGCTGCGCGCTCGTGTCCGTGCCCACTACGGCCTTGTAGAGCGTCGCCAGCTGCAAAGTTGAAACGGGTCCGTCAGTGTCCACACGAGAAATCTTCCTTGGTAGCAGGGGAGAGCGAGGATGATGGACTGACCGATGCTGCGGCCTGGCCGTTGCCGGTGCCGACGTCCCAGGCCATGTCGCGGCGAGGGGTCTTGGAGGCGATGAACTCGAAGAGCTCCTGCGGGTAGACCGGCCGCGTCGCCACGTACTGCTTTGCCTGCTTGAGGAACAGGTTGGCCATCGTCTCAGGCTCTCACACACTGTCAATTTCTTTCAATCTCTCTCTCTGGACTTCGGAGGCAACTGAAGTTAAGGTTGTTGGTCGTTTGGTCTGTTTAATTTGACCAGGTTGAAGCGAGAAGAGGCATGCGCACTCCTACTTATACGCAGCGCCGACAGCGACGTCTACCAGGGGATGCTTCTTGGCAGGTGCTGAGTTGCGCGAGAGCCAAGGCAGTGACGGTTTGTTCACCGGAAGCAGGCTCCTTCCGGCGCGGGTTCATCAACCGGAAGCAGGCTCCTTCCGGCGCGGGTTCATCGGGAAATTTACACTGAAGAACGGCTCCTACTTAGCCTTCCAAATGGATAGGACAGCTTAAAACACACACGCGAGCACGTGCAGTGAAGAGAAGAAAAAGTTACGTTCGTCTGATGGATATTGACAGCCGTTATTCCGGTGAAGATTCCACTTCCAGAGAGGCCAATATCAATTTGTTGATGCTTCCAAAGAGGCCTTGAGTGTGTTTGGATTGAAACATAGAATAAGATGATGTTGCATCAGGTTGTGGCATTCTTGATTCAACTAGGCCTTAATTGTCCAGAATTGTTGAAGTGGACCTGAACAAATGATGAATGTAAACATGACCATGGTCTTTTCACGAGCGTGTTATTTTTCATGTTTTGAAATTTCTTTTCCGAAAAGGCCATTGAGAGACAATCTGGGATGTCAGTGTCACAGTGTGTCAGCCCCATGCGAACCGGTGTGAGACTAAAGATGGACCGGCCAGGTAGGTGTGTTGACACCACGCACAGATGGATAGAGACTTGCTCCTGGCCTCTTGGCTCGTGCCGAGATGCTGCAAGGTGAAAACACAACGCTAGAACTGCGCGGCACCTTCGCTATGTATATTTTACAACGCCGTGGATATGATGCTCTGAACTTCTCTCTCCCTTCTCAAGCATTTTTTTTTATCATTGCATTAACAAGAAGAAATTAACCATACAAACGACGCGCTAATAATAAGCGCCAACATAGGACTCACAGCCTAAGGCTGGACCGTCCTAGCAAACAAACAAACAATGAATGTTCGATGTTACATATTGGGCTATGACTATGCAAGGACCGACGCTACCACCTACAAAGCGGCGTCCCTCTACTGCTCGCTGTGTGAGCCCATCTCGACGTCCCAGGAGAAATTTTGACTAGACAAGCGATTGGTCGCCATGAAATACGCGTCCATAACTTCAATTTGGCTGGACATCAAGCTCCCACACTGATGATAGCATCACGTGCCCCCTTGGAGGGTGGAGATACTATTGGCGCCGGCGGTGCGATGCCCAACCTCATGTTGAGCAATACCTCACCTCGCCTGGAGGTCGGAATGTACGGTAGCGACTGGGAGACAATCCGAGTACTCCGTTTTGGCAGAGGATGTCGCCTGGTTGGCACCGGCTGCTTTGGGGGACTCATGATCAAAGGTGGCGGTCGCTTGACCAGCACCTCCGTGGTGAACTGAGCGAGACGACGAGTAGCTTCATGTGGCAAGGGCATCACGTCATCGGCGGTAGGTGGCACCAGCAGCTCCTCCCGCACCGGTGATAATGGAGGCAAATCCGTCATTCGCCGATCGAGCTCCAGTGCCGGAGGCTAAGGTGAGGTGACCGAACGTGCCTCGTGGATCCCGGTGTTGCATCCCAATTGTCAATATCGACATCGGTAACATCGCCTGCCTCGACGTCGGGTAGACCCTCCCAAGGAAGGGTAAACTAGCTGCACCAACTCTAGCGCTGACGGCAGAGGCGAGGCGACAACCTCCACTCGGAGCGAATCCGCAGACCACAAGGAGGCGGCCTCAACTAAACAATAGACACAGACGTGGCGGCTAAAAGCTCCTCCAGTATCGGGTCGAACGGGACGACCAAAGCGGGAGGACCATCGCCCTTGCACATCGCCTCCGCAAGTGGGTCGTGCTCCAGGAAGCACCATGTGGGCGTCCACACTATCGTATCCAGCGGCGATTGGGCGGCCCCGAACGACAAAGCTTAGACAACAAACGAAGTGGAAGCCGGTGCGGGCAGCACGGGCATATCCGATTGCGTCGGACGACTCTGACACCTGCACCGCCTCCGCCATCGTCGCTAACGTCCTTCAGTGGCAGGGGCGGTAGTGCTCGTCGAGGCTCCAGTAGGGTTGTGCGCCACGATCCGCCGACCCACTGGGATGAACCAAGACATAACCGCCCGAAGCACGATTGCCTCCCATGGTGGTGGCTGAAGAAGGCACCCTACGCCGCTACCTGTAGTCCCGTGCGATTCGGTGGTTATTGAGTAACCGGTGAGGGGCGACACTGGCGTGCCCCTTCGGCACCACTCACGGACTCCAGTGCCATGACCTGGTGCCAGCCATCGGCGTCCAGAGCAGAGATATATGGACGGGCGGACCATCGCTCCCGGCGCCGCTCGAACCTAAGACCACAGGCGAACTGCGTCGATGTAGGAGATCGGCGGGCCCTCCACCTCAGAGTCCTCGTCCGCCAAGCATCGGGCCTTGGAGCTCCCCGACGAGCTGTCCCCAGGTGATTAAAATCATAATTAATATACAAACCTAATAATAATTTGATGTATATTTCTAATAATTTTAATGTTTTATCATGATACTTTTCAGATTTTACTTATTTTTTAAAAGTGATAGCAATATTATATTATATCTTATGATACCAAAAAAGATATTTGGCCTTCAATCCTATTGGCGAAGCCAGCGAGGTCACCTTTAGGTAAATTAAGTCAACCCATAGCTCGTAAAATTGGTCTTGTTGGGGGCTTTTGGGTTTACGGAGCCGGGTTCAAGGCCACGACTTTGGCCAGTTCCATCCTAATCTCAGCGGAGAGTTTTAAGGCTATCATGTCATGTTAAATGAAATAAAACTAGGATGAAACTCTCTCTCGATCCAAAGTTTTATTTTAGAATTTCAAAAGCATTTCATTCCACAATTCAAAGATAGTTGGTAAGAGCAACTCCAACAGATTGCTAAATAAGATTGCTAACCTTGAAAATTTGGCAAAAACATGAAAAATTACTTTCCAACAGTTTGCTAAATGAGGTTGCCATCTTTCACAACTTGCTATCCCTCCCCTCTGCGCGCGCATATGTACGCGCTCGTATGCGCGGTGCATCCGTCGTATCAGAAGAGATGGAAGGGCATAAACATAATTTTGTTTCTATCTCAAGGTTCCTGATGTAAGTTTTAAGAGGTGGAAGGGCATAAACATAATTTTGTTTCTCTCTCAGGATTCCCGATGTAAGTTAGATCCGAGTTTGGCAGGTGAATTATGCCAAACTGTTGAAGATGAACTCTTTTTACTTGGCATATCTTTTTAGAAGTTGTCAAAACTCAAGATTTATCATGTAAAAATTTGGCAAACTCTTGGAGATGCTCTAATCGTGTCAAGAGAGTTTCGTCCCGATGACCTCTTCTTAAATACATTGCCATGTCGTCAACATATTTAATGCAAATAAAACTCAAATGAAACCCCCGCCGAAGCTGGCCTAATTTAGCACGTTCTTTCACCTTACTTTCTTGCCGAAATCAATTGCTTGTACTCGATTGTTTTCGGCTTTCATTATTTTTTTTCTAGAACACGACTTTCGCGTATTTCATTAAGGAGAAGAGAGTGGTTAAAAGACCTACATAAAAGACAAACACGCCCTACACCACTTCACACCGAGCTACCATTAGTGATGAGGTAGAACACAATGTAAGGCACCGCAGGCGGTGGAACACACACTGGTTTGATTAACTAATAAACTAGCTGTGCAACCAAATAGCTAACGGTGCGTCCTGCTAGTCAGGCTTAGCCCACATCGGGTACAGCTCACACATGGCGGCCTTCACGGTGGCCCCGCTTGGAGGAGGAAAACGGCCCCCTAAAGGCGTCATGAAACTTGCCGCTGTAGCTATTGTCAGGAACGTTGGCGAAGGAGGGTCCGTCGCCGGCCTCCACTTCCTAAGCAAGACCCTCTTGGCCTGTACCTCCGGACTTGGGTCACGACGGTGACACCACGCCGCAATGCGCACACTCGGCCTTTCATTTTCCTTTGATAGTCAACAAACCACATGTACCTACAAAAAGATAAAAATCAACACTCAGTTTTTATATTATTCTTTTTCTTAAGTAATCATACGCAAATCTTTTACATATCCGGAGAAAACACTCATGTTCTGAAATTTCTTTGCGAAAGGCAAACTGAGATGTCAGCGTCAGCCCGTGCGAACCGGTGTGAGACACCAACAGGCAAAAAGGTGGACCGGGTGTTGACACCTCCTGGGTCGTGGCGAGATGCTGCATGCGAGCCTAACAAAAAGATCACTGGCAAATTGGGCACGGCCCTGGTACATACATGGTACTTTCGGCGGAAAAGGGAATCGCAGAGTCCACGGCAATGTCCATGTCACATCGTAGCGGCGGCGGCTGCTGCTCCTAATACACGAGTTCTTTTATTTAGCGGTAGAAATAGAAATGGATCGGATTGGGATCGACGTACTTTGCTGGGTCTGGGTACTAAAGTTGAGAGGCCAATAGTCTGGAGGCCGGCTTCTATGTCTAATTAAAATAGAATAATACGATCGATGTCAATGACCTAACGAGTAATATGGGTCGAATTAAATCGTCACATAATGACTAATTTTCTTAATTTGTTGGCCATTTTTATTTTTCTAAATAACCATGGTGGGTTATAACTTGTAAGCAGAGGATCAACAAATACTACATTTTAGAAGAGAAAAATAGATAAGATATTTAATTTGTAAACTTATTAGTTTGATGATGTTAGTAAACTTAGGACTTGTTTGGATGTTGTCGGATTTATGTCAATGTATCGTGTTAGATTGAGGTGGAATATAGTCTGAGATCCACTCCTATCCACCACACGACAGGTAGATTGATGTAAATCTAACTACATCCAAACAAGATCTTAATGTGTTATCATAATATTTTCTTATCATTTACTCATCCTTTTTAAATTGTTCATAATATTCGTATCTTTTGATACCGGAAAAAGTATTTAGCCGACCAATGTTATAGGGGTTAAGCCAGCGAGGCCATAAGCCTTGAGATAAAACGAGTCAACTCATCATTCTTAAAATTAGTCTTTGGACCACAGAGCCGGGTTGTTGAAGTCAGGACTTTGGCCGTTCCATTTTAATTGAGCACGTTCTTTTTTTCAAGATATCAATTGCTAGTACTCGACTGTTTTGGGACTTTCCTTTTCCTTTGGATAGGAGAATTCAACAAGTTTTGGTTTGGAGAGCATTGCTAGTACTCGACTGTTTTGTTGCCTTTCTCCTTTCCCTTTGGATAGGAGAATTCAACAAGTTTTGGTTTGGAGAGCAAGTTCCCGAAAAAACCCGCGCCAGAAAGAGCCCGCTGTGCGTCCGATCCGGTGCATGCAACACAAGTCCGAAATCGCTTCGACGCAGGCGCACGCAGCTGCCCAGAAGGAACCCTCCCATCGACGTCGCTGTTCCAGCTGCACTATAAGTAGCCGCGCGCATTCGTCTCATCACTTCATCCCGGGTCAAAGACCAAGACGAGTCCAAAGCTTTCAGTTGCCTACAAGTCTCCAGCCAACCTCCTACTCTGCCTCCAAGTCTCCAGCCAGGGACAGAGATCGTGAGAGAAATCAAACAGGCTGAGATCCATGGCCAATCTGTTCCTCAAGCAGGCAAAGCAGTACGTGGCGACGCGGCCGGTCTACCCGCAGGAGCTCTTCGAGTTCATCGCCTCAAAGACCCCTCGCCGCGACATGGCCTGGGACGTCGGCACCGGCAACGGCCAGGCCGCAGCATCGGTCAGTCCCATCATCCTCGCTCTCCCCTGCTACCAAGCAAGATTTCTCGTGTGGACACTGACAGACGCGCTTCAACTTTTCAGCTGGCGACGCTCTACAAGGCCGTAGTGGGCACGGACACGAGCGCGCAGCAGCTCGCCTACGCGACGCCTCTCCCCAACGTCCGCTACGTCCACACCCCGCCGGACCTGCCCCTCGAGGGGATCCACGCCACCGTCGCCGCGCCGGCCTCCGTGGACCTCATCACCGTCGCGCAGGCCTTCCACTGGCTCGACCTCCCGCGCTTCTACGCGCAGGCCCGCTCCGTCCTGCGCCCGAACCACGGCGTGCTCGCGGCCTGGTGCTACACCGAGCCACGCATCGACACCGCGGTCGACACCGTGTTCTGGCGCCTGTACCACGGCTCCGAGAAGTACTGGGCGCTCAACCGCCGCATGGTCGACGACGAGTATCGGAGCGCCGACTTCCCGTTCGACCCCGTCGAGGGGAGACGCACACGGGCCCGTTCGAGTTCTCCACGCAGCGGCGGATGGACCTGGATGACTACCTCATGTACATCACGTCGTGGTCCGCGTACCAGACGGCCAAGGATCAGGGTGTCGAGATTCTCGACGAGGCCACCGTGCAGGAGTTCAAGGCAGCATGGGGCGGCGACGGGAAGGAGGTGAAGACGGTCACGTACCCCATCTTTCTCAGGATTGGCAAGGTGAGGCCAGAATGAGATGATGATGCATCAATGCAGAAGGAATCTGATAACAAAATATGGACTTCGGATGAGCCAACGATTGAATCCATCTAGGAATCGATGCTCATATATCATTTCTAAATAAGGGTTGGTTTATTTTTGTTCAATTTGCAAATGTTTGGTCACAATTGTTTTCCAAATGGTAATGCAGTTTGCTGTTCGATTTTCGGTAGGTGTCCACTTGATACTGTAAATTTCAATATTTGCTCTGTGATAATAGAACATCTACATTGACTCATGGATGTGAAACAAGGCTCATATGTGGCTAAGGAAACTCTTTGCCAAATTATATATGGATATACATTCAAACGAGCTAACGACCATCTACTTTGAATTTTATGCTGGTAACATTTTCTAAAAAAAAGGATTATTTTTTTATGGCTTTATAGTTATTTGTTCATAGCCCTATCTCAAGTTTTATTGTACTTTTGACTCCAATTATGTTTGGTGTATCAAAATTTGAATTCTAGTCACTACTACTAGATTGATTTTGTATGGTGTTTGGCAAATCTTAACCGTGTGCAAACCACCACGGTTAATGCCTCCATTAACCATGACAACTTTTTTTATTAACAGTTTCTGTTAAAAAACCACCACGCAATTGAGATTAATTGTGGCGATTTTCTTGAAATAACCGCTATGGTTAATTCCGGTCCAACTTGAATCCAAACTGCCTGTTGGCCAAGCCCATATGTGCCTTGTTTCCAAGTATGAGCATATATACCAAGGAAACCCTAACCACTCCTCTAGCCCAATCCCTCTCACATCCACAGTCTTCTCTCTCATTCCCATCCCTTTGGCCTCGGCCACATCTGCTCCCCATCCCCTTGGACGTCGGATGCCATAACTCCAATATGGTCCCTAGCGCCCGACACCGCAACTCAACTCCCCAGCGCAAGGCCGATGCCGCACCTCCCCATATGGCCTCCTCTCCCTCCACTCTCTTACTCTCTACCTCCCGCCATTCTCTCCGTCCCTCTCCTTGCGAGACGTCCAGCAGCGTGTCGCCTTCTGCATCTCGCGGCTCGCTACGGGGAGCCGCTCCGTCTGGTGTCCAAGCATCAACCTCAACATCTGGCGGCATGTGGGTCGGCCACGCATAAGTTGCACGCGGTGGGGTTCTCCTAAGAGCACGGGTTCTGGCGGCAAACGGCGGTGCAGGGAGGGTGGATCCCATCTCCCTCATCGGTGCACGGGCATGTCGGATCCAGCCCCAGACCGGGCGAATTTGGCGATGGTGGGCGTGACAGGCAAATCCTTCCTCCTTCGACCAGATCCACGCCCCCCCCCCTCTAAAACCGTAGTGACGGGCCGGGCCCGACCTGGCCTGCTTAGGTCCGGATATGAACTTTCTTTCTTTTTTATTTATTTTTTCATATTAACCGCAACGGTTTTTTGCATACCTGAAAACCTCCATGGTTAATCTGCCGATTAACCGTGGCCTTAGCATTGTGACAGTTGCAAAAACTGTGACGGTTGCAAAAGCCGCTACAGTTAATCGAAAAAGAACCGTCACGAAAAGAAATCCAGTAGTAATGTGTTTAGAGTGTAAATTTCACTTCTGAATTAGCTTTTTCAATTTACCACATCTACCACTACAAAATATATCATAGAATACTTTTATTTAGTTTGCATCTAAATTGGTCAGTTCATTCATCCATTATAAAAAAAACATTCGAATAAACAAAACCCCAAAAAGCCGTTACCCATTATACCAGATTTTATAACTGTTTGTTCCTACGTTGGAATGGAATAAACTCTTTTTTTTGGAATAAACTTTGGAATAAACCGCCTAAGCCCTCTGCTATATAACTGTTTGCGTGGATGGATGGGAACGGTCGTACGAATCGTACCAACCGCGCGCACTCCAGCGCGCGGCGTTCTCCCATGACCCATCCGATAGAGTCCGGCGGTGAGGTGAAGGCCGAGCAGCGGCGGCGGCAGCCCGTCTTGTTGCCGCCCAAGAAGCGCAAGAGGCCGAAGCCCGAGAAGTTCGCGCTGGCGAACGGCGGAAGCTCCAGCTCGGCCACCGGGTCGTCCTCGCTGAGTAGAACGTCGTTGTCGTCACCTCTCAGCGGCGACGCTGACGGCAAGGGTCAGCAGCAGCAGCAGCAGCATGAACAAGGCGGGAAGAGGCCGAGGCTCGTCTGGACCTCCGAACTGCACGACTTGTTTGTGGAAGCATACGACAGCCTTGGGGATGGTATGGTAGCATATATATGTAGTGTCACACATGTTCTAGCTCGTCTTGCTAATTCAATCTTGATTCAGCAACTAGCCTAGCGAAGTGCTGGTGTTCAATCTGTTCAGTTCGGTCATGAATACGGAACGCTTCTTTTTAGATTATAAAAGATAACTAAGGTCATGACCTGCAGGGTCTGTGAAATTTTAATCAGCATTGGCTTGCAAACTATTCATTAGCTATGATCATGCATAATAGACATTTGTGTAGATTTAGCTTGTACTAGCTACTTTCATGATCCGTTCATGGAGCTCATAGATCTATCAGATGTTACAATCATACGTTAAACGGAAAAGCTGCATGCAACCAATCTAGCTTGAAGGCCATATAACTGTTTTATGTAAGCTATATTTTGTCTGGATTATTATATATATAGATGGTTGCCACAGTATATAAGCTAAACTCTTTCTGGATTATATATATAATAGAGGCTGTGCCGAGGAGAATACTGGAGAAGATGAACGAGAAGATTAACGTTCCTGAAATTAGCAGAGAGAAAATTGCAAGCCACCTTCAGGTGATAACTAATAATAATATAATTATATAAGGAAGGCCTATTTTTATTACAAACTGAACTAGAAACTGCATACTGCACCATTTTTTTTTTGCTGACGAGATCGGTTCACGAACTGCAGAAACATAAATTACATCTGAGGCGTCTAGCTCAAGAAGCTTCAGGTCATTCCTCTACCAAAGAAGCTCCGGCGGCCTCCCACCACCCTGTGCGTTCCCTTGTTACGAACCCAACTCCTTTGGCAGAGGTGTCTCTTCAGGCGGCACAGCTAGAGCTTGTCCAGCAGGTACTCGAGGAACCGCCAAATTGCTTGAGCAGAAGCGGCAGCAGCATCGCAGCAAACCTTCAGATTGTACAGTCGATCAGCAGCAGCAGCTCTGTGGACCTCCTATCAAGGAACAGCAGCCACAATCTGCTCAAACGATGCAGCGAGCACCCGCCGATTTAGGCTCCTATCCCTTAGACATGGAAACAGCATTGACCGCAGGTACTTCACTGATCCAATGTTTGGTTCTTCTTGCTCCCCCTATTCTAAGTACTCTCTCTCCCTCTCTCTCTAAAATGCAATTCTTGTTTTCGACTAGTTAAACAGTTTTAGATTTTATCAGACCTACTATTATATACTCCGTACAAAGATAGTACGGTACCAATTCCATCTAAAACTGCATCTTGCATTCTGGATTAACTATGGCATTACTATTGCTTTTTGTCACCCTGTAGCAATCTTGGTTCCTGAGGCCATCAACATAGAGGAGGAGCCAGTGATAGACATGGTGCAGGCTGCCAATGCTGAAAACGCCGCGGAAGCAGAAGAAGCGGCTCCTGGTCCTGGCAGCATCCTTGGACAATTCTGGGCGGTAGGGATTAATCCATCAACTATACATACAATATATCTAATCAATCTCAATTGCTACTACGTACGTACTCCAAGATTTTATTGAGGAAATAATTGTGATGCCATGGTCATTCTATTTAATTTTAGAGTCCAGATAACGAAGCAGCAGCAGCTTCCACTTCTTCATGGGACATCTTCGCGCTCCCCCGCGGGACGTAGCATCATCAGGGCGTTCGTGCCAATGGCGGGAGTTGTGTTAAGCAAGTGGTTAAATTAGAAGGCCTTCTTCTTCTTCATGGACAGAGCCTCGGTTTCATAGAATCTGTTCGGCTCATTTAATAAGTCAGCTGATTCTGGCTGATTTAATAGTACTATGTGAGAGAAAATAAGTCAAAATAAGTCGAAATAAGCCGAGAGAAAGGCACAGTTAAGCTAAGCTGCTTTTGGCTGGGCATTTTTGTGTCGTGGACTCATGGTTAGACCATTCTTTTCATTCTTTATTCTTTATATTCTTTATTCTGTAAGGATGTTGGTTATGTGGAGTCCAGTTATTGACATTAATAAATTTCTTAGTAGCTGGAGATTGTTTTTCTAAATTTTATCATATTGTTTTTCATTGGTTTCACTTTTACCGTTAGGAAGGCTGAGAAGGCTTTTCCTTTTGAGCATGTTGAGATGTGATGTGATGTACCTGCTGCCAAATGAAAAACAGAGCCGCGGCTGTTTGACTGATCAAGTGCCGAAAATGTTGGTAGGAGCACTTGAATCTCACCAACGCCATGTCACAATCCTAGAACAGAGCTCCATCGTTGTAGGTAGGATGGACGGTGATGAGGTTTGTTAAGGAAGTGTGCAAGGACCAAACAGGTAATGATGAAACTAGGGGTTTGTATCCGTTGAGTGATTTCTTACTTGTCACTCGTAAACGTGTGGGCGTGGCAATAGTAGTACAGGCTAGAAATATATATTGCGTGACGACCATCCACATGTAAAACGTTGCAGTTGCAGTACCTGGCTGGCTACCTTCTAGCTAGGCAAAGGCAAATAAGCGCATGCTTGAAAATTGAAATCTATGAAAATCTTGTAGAGTAACAGTTATTGGTACAGTACTTCAGGAGCACCAAAAATTTATGCCTAGATCAGGTCTTGAAGTACTAGACCGTTTTTGTGTACGGCCTAAGCAAGATTATTTTTTTGCCTTGTTAACAAAGTAGAGACAGAGTTGTCATTTTGTTCTTCATCACTAGAAACATTTTCACTATGGTTGCACTAGTATATAATAGTATAGCAGACAAAAACTAGACAGAGCCTTGTTTGTTAGTGGCGGTGCAAATGAAGAAGACAGCAACAGAATGATTTACGAAGAAGTATATATAGTATATGCACCGGACCTTGGAATCCATGCATGTTAATCCCTGATGATCCAATTGTCAAAGAAGAAGACAGCAACAGAGTGATTTACGAAGAAGTAATGATTGTGAAAGTTGCAACTTATTACAAGTCTCGACATAAATAATAAAGAGTAAGCAAGAAGAATACATGTTTGTTTTGCCGCTCAAACAGCCGTCGGTGGCCGTAGTGGTGCGGCGGCAGGCGCACCGGCGCCGTCGCCAGTAGTGACGGCGATGGGGAGAGCCCCACCGCGCGCGAGAATGGACCTGTAGATCTCCACCAGCACCTTCTCGTCGTACTCCTTGAGCTGCGCCGGCCGTGCCGCCGCCGCCGCCGCCCCGTGGGTCGCCGTGGCGCAGTAGGGCCCGCCGGCGGGGCCGTACCCGACGACGGCGTGGGAGGACGCCAGCCGCAGCATGGCGGACACGTACGCGTCGCGGAGCCGCATGAGCCACCGGCGCGGCGACAGCGCCGAGAGCAGCCGCCGCCCCAGCTGGCCGCGGCGCACGCGCCACCCGCGGCGGCGGCGACGGACGAAGCCATCCTCCGACTGGGCGACGCCACCGCCTCCGAGCTCCGCGGCGGGGGAGCGGCGGGCGGCGCAGCGCGGCGGCGGCGTCGACGCGGTAGTAGCCCCGGCGCTTCCAGTACGCCTTGATGCCGCCCTTGTAGGTGCGGTCCATGCCTTCCTTGTTCTTGATCGATTCAGAGCGCCTGTCCTGTATGGAAATGGTGCTGTACGACGCGACGGTAGCAGAATGGGAGCAGGATTTATGAAGCATGGGATTCCTCCTCCTCTGTCCTCCCTTTTTTTTCCATGTGCAATTAAGCCCTGCAAGGTTACCACTATTCACAAAAATTATGTTCCTGTTGTGCAAAACAAATCTTGCATGCCATGAACACAATGACCCGGCCAATGCACGTGTATCATGTGGTAACTGTCATGGTGGCAAAAGAAGGGTTTATATATATATATATATATATATGAAGTTTGCATGGAGTTTTAAGGTCAAATCTTGCAGGCTTTTCTCTAAAGCCCTATGAAAAAAAAAATACTACTCAAAATGGACCCCAAAATCATTTGTTTTGCTTCTATGTAATCAGTTTTAAGGTCAAATCTTGCAGGCTTTTCTCTAAAGCCGTATGAAAAAAAAAAAATACTACTCAAAATGGACCCCAAAATCATTTGTTTTGCTTTTATGTAATCAGAGTACGTATACATGCTACCTTTCTTTAAGTAGAAAAAACAAAAGTAGTGTGATGTCGATTGGATGTGTCCAATAGTTGACTTATATTATGATGATGTTAAAACAAAATCGTCATTCTGCAATTGGCAATTTTTAGTCTAAATTGTAAAGATGATAAATTGTTGTTGAGGGGCTCACAGTTGGAGTGGTAAAGGCCACCGGCTGCAGGGCTCCCATCCAAAGTTTAAATCCTTAGTGTGACACCATTTCTTTAAAATTTACACTGTATCAGGCCAATTATTACAAGATCTTGCCATACGGTGAACAACAATCTAGAACTAACTCAGGAAAACGAAACGAGATAATGTTGAAGCTAAACATGACCAATATGTCTTAAGGATAACCTCCCATGGGAACTAAAGAATTACAAAGCCGGTGTCTCTAGATGTTGCCCCATATTGATGGTGATCCCATTGGTCATCATGACGCTACAAAATCATCATGAATACATACTTATCCATTTAGAGCAAGATTGAAACGCAGGAATTTTTTACATGGGTCGGTTGAATTTCTCATGAAAAATATAGAAACAGAGAAAAATTATGTGTTCCAAATTTCGACCAAACGTTCTAGGCTCTTTTTCGCTATCGTTGTATACTCGTCAAAACATGCAGGCCTGCAGGAGGTATCTGGAACTGAGATTTTAGTTACACCATTCTCTTCGATCTCTCCGTTCTCCGACCAGGAGGTACTCCCTCCATCTCAAAATAGATGTCACTATAGGATGCGTGCGGCCAAACTTTCTCAACTTTGATTAGGTTTGTAGAAAATATGTGCAACATTTAAATCTCCAAATAAATTTGTTAAAAAACTAGACTTAAAGATCTTTCCGATGATACTAATTACTTAGCATAAATATTTATATATTTTAATATATAATTGTCAAGTATTTTAAAAACGTTGACTTACCGGTCGAGAATGACATCTATTTTGAGATGGATGGAGTAGTACTGTATTATATTATATGTGCACGTGACTAGCTATCATGACAACAAAATATAGGCAAAAACCTGTCCTGCGCCTAGCGCCTCGTCATATGAAGCTAAACCATTTTTTGTCGATTGATTGAGAGGCGACCCATTCGATTGCGGAATCTTGAATCTTCCAAGGGGCTATATGCGAAGACGTAAGTAGTAGTGGTCGCATCGCATTGAAAGGATGAACGGTGGTTGGATGTCTGCGTTCCCTCTGTCCCATCATTAATGGCCATCGGTGCGGTGCTGCTCTGGTGCGCACCGGCAGCGCCCTGTGTGGGAGCGGTGGCACTGATCCGATCCGAGAGCCGCGTCCGACGTCGTCTGCCATGTGCGGTGAGCATGGGAATGGGATGCGTCCACCTGATCCGCGTCCGCTCACGCACGGGGACTCCATGACGACCCACACGCCGGATTTAGAAGCACTCACAATACTAAACTATCATAGTTTTCTATAATACTATCATAGTTTCTATAATTTTTTGGATTTTGTATTAAAAAACTATCTTCCACAACGTAATTTTCTATCATGACGTCACATGGCTTACTTATCACTTTCACATATTGTCTTTGGTTTTGCGTGAAGACTTGGTTTGGTTTGTGTTTTCCTCTCTTCAATAAATACAAATACCACATCGAAAAAATAAATAAATAGAAGAATAATAAATGAGATAAAACTATGGTAGAGCCGTGATTGTGAGTGCTCTTATGCTTCCTCCCAAAGTTCGGTTGGTTGGTTGGTGGTGGCCGTTCTGAAGAAACGACGCTATAGCTTCGTCCGATCCGAGCGAGCATCACCTGGGACGAAAGCAGCGGGCACCGAACCCTGATCAAAACCAACCTGGTCCGCCTCGATCCGTTTGCGTTGCGTGCAACGGCAGCCAGCCATCACACCAAGAAACATCTCACGACGACAGCGCTAGCGATTATAAGTATATAATAATACACGAATCAATGCTGAATTTCGGCCGACGTACAGTGCGTGGTCATCTCAAACCTAAAACATGGCGAACTTGATGAAGCAAGGCTTGGCATTGGTGCTTGGCTTGGCGTGCTGCTGATGGTCCGTCTCGGTCCCGATCGACTAAATTCGGCGACGCTTTATTAGTATCAAACAGAGTATATTAGCAGCATTCATAAGCATGTGCGCTGCGGTACTGCTACGAAGACGACGGCGCATATATTGTTCTTAACTTAAGTGTAGCTCCATGCATGCACATGCACGTCAGTGTTTATGTTTTAAAGTCCCGCCGCTCTATCATCGATCTCTACGTAGGAGAGTACTATTATTAGTTGAGTTGATCCCGCACTCCGTTACACATCACGTCCAACAATGACGTGCGACCAAAAACTATAACAATATATAATAATGATAATAACGACCACAGCATCAAACATCGTTGTTGCCTTATTCGATTATTAGGGCACGTACAGCGCGTCGGTAGGAGGCGTCTGTATACTGGCAATTTTGCACGGCCCCTCGTCGCCTCCTGAGTCGACGACTCCGTCCCGTTCCCCGAGGCCGAGGAGACGCGCTTCGCCGGGTTGTAGAAGCCGTCTGCTCATAGCGACGGCGGGCTGGATCCCGCGCTCCGTGCCCGCGGCCCTCGCCAAAAACTTCACCGCGCGCTGGACCTCCTCCCGCCAAAAGCTTGCGTCGCGGATGTAGGGCGCCGCCGTCGCTGGCGGTCTACCGGCGGCGCGAGGAGAGCGGAGCGCCCAGTGCCAGCCGGCACAGGCGGACGGGCGGCCAAACCTGGCGGCGCATGCGGACCGGCGCGCGGAATGGGCCCTCCGCCGGCCGCTCGTCATCTGGATGAGGCCGGATGGATTGGACGGTGGCTTGACCTGCTTGCGCCACGTCACTGTCTTGTTTGATTTCTATACTAGCATTTCTGATATTTCTATAGTAAAACAAACATTGTAGCTAATTTCTATGATTTACTATGTGGATGGAGTTTATGTCACTAGCCACATAATGGTATACATAAATATATTTGTAGTGGATCTGATCCGACCTATAGCTGTCGGTTTTGTTGTTGTGTTAGTCGGGCCGTGCATGCATACGCCTTAGACACAGAGCATCCAGAGCAGGGTGTCATCGGTAGTTTGATTTGCTAAAACAAATGGGCCTCCGGAGATGTTTGGGCTCATAGTTCATAGGCTGATCCGACCTATAGCTGTTGTTGTTGTGTTAGTCGGGCCGTGAGGCATCTTTAGATTTGGTCGGAATTGGGCCGTTTGCCAGGTTTAGAGGCTTGTAGTGCCAGACTAGTACTTGGATCACGATCCACAGGTCATACCTTCACATGTGTGGTTGTTTGAGTGTGCTAGCAGTGGCATGTGTGAATTGGTTTGTAGTCTAATTATACGACGGTTAAATATGACGCTTACTATCGGGTTTTAAATCTTGATACTCACACCTTCGCATGTGGGGTTGTTTTGAATTTTCAGGATACATATATATTTATCACTTACTTAGATATACATTATGTCAATATGTTAAAACATGTTGTAGTTTGAATGGAAGAAGTAGCTTTTTATAAAGTAGAGCGGTTGAAAAATTTAAATGAGTTGTAACTTGGACTATATGCTAAAGCTGTTTGGATCAAGTGAAGCTTATTTTCTTGAGCACCTAACAATTATTTTAAGTAGATTCACAAACAAGTCTAATCAAGTCATTGACATAATCACGCATGTAGGAAAAGGAAACACATCCATCATGCTGCAGGAGAAGATTTGTTTTTCTAATTATTTTGTATATATAGGAGATGTGTTGTTTAAGTAAAGAAGAAGAATATGAAACCGGGCTGTAGGCAGAAGGTAAGGTGTTCCAAATGGCCCTGGGAAAGTGACGCTC
The DNA here is from genome assembly GCA_015847255.1 of Hyparrhenia diplandra. Lineage (NCBI taxonomy): Eukaryota > Viridiplantae > Streptophyta > Magnoliopsida > Poales > Poaceae > Hyparrhenia > Hyparrhenia diplandra. Next base: position 211,330 of record JADLZK010011202.1, read on the forward strand.
TGAGCCGGGTGGCGAACCGTGTCATCTGCATGCGCTGGTCACTTAGTTAATTTTCTAGGGAGTATGTGTGCCTTTGCTTGTAAGCTTTGTGTCCTACACAAAACACAAAGATGCGGTAACAGTCTAGGTGACGATTATTAGCAAGCGCTCCCGCATCATTGACCTTGCAGCCGAGCGGCGGCGCGCACTCTGTATTTTTTAAATGAAAAATATTACTAGACGCTATTGGTTTCGCGACGTCGCGATCGCGACCTCCGGCCGCCGCCGGCCGCGGCGCTCCTGCCCGTTTTTAGCTTCAAAAATACTAGATGAATCGGCTCCACAAGCCACATGCCCAGCGCCAACTCCCACACCGCATCGATCTCGTCGTGTCCCTCCCACGCCAGCCACCAACCCCAGCACCAGTCCGTCCCCCACATGTGTCCGTTGCTGCCCGTCGTCCACCTCTCGTCTCAGCGCCTTCTGCTAAGTTCCATCACCAGCCCTCGCCTCCCCGTTTGGCAGCTACGTAGTACAGCTACAGGTGTGTCCTACTACTCGACACCGTGCATGATTACTCCCCATGTGCGACGTCTGCTGTCGAAGATCGATGAAGGATCTGGAACGCTAGTACGCTACGGTTTACAACATGAGGTGTAAAGTCTTGCTCGAAAAACAAAATATGATCTCGTCTGAGGTGTAAAGAGCTTCCAGAAGTATATTTGGCGTGTTTGTTATGCAAGGCCGCCGCCGGTATGTATATGCTAGTGTATAATATAGTGACACGTTTCGTCTATGCCCCAATTGCAAGCTATCGCTCATTATAAAACCTTGTACTGTACTTACTTTGCCCGCAGTGAAGACCGATCGTATCTTACAGCATTGATCAGTGCATGATCAAATGGCGGTCAGTCAGCGATGCATTGACCCTTCCCGTTCCCGATGTACCGTGCTAGCTGTTGCATTTGCGTTCACTCTGAGTCATCGTCTGGAGCCGCCTAGTAGCAAAAGTCATCAACCAGGATCGATCGGAAACGGAAACACTGCAGAAATCGCCGTTGGACCGGCGTGGTGTGCCACAGCTTTTGAGCTTTGACCACTCCGCGACCGCGAGCGAGAGCATCTTTCTTTCCCAGCCACCCGATGGTCCGCACTTGGACTTGCGACAACCGCCTCGCTCGGCCTCCGCTCCCGCATGTGTTCCACGCCACAAGGCACCGCCCGCCCGCCCGCCAGCCCAGACACAGCCGCGTGACCGCGTCCGCATGTGCAAAACGCCATGCTGATGCCGCCGCCTCCAGTTCCAGTCTACGCATCCGCTCCGCAGGACCGCAGCTGTCTGCACTCTGCTCGCCTAGCGCAGTTTCGCTACCGCAACGCAACGCAGGGGTCCAAGGTGTCCAGGACGCCGGTGGTTTTACTGTGGTTCTGGTTTCGACGGCGCCCGGGACCAGCAGCAGTCACGGCGACACGTGTGGGCGTGGCTCCCGTGCCGTGCGCCTGCTGGTCTGGCTGTGAGTGCCTGTCATCCATGGATCGGACGCCCCCGGACAAGCTCCCATTCCCAGCGCCCACCGCGCCAGGATCGGTTTCTGAAACAGTACACCTTCCTCGTGTTCTCGTTGCTGCCAGGCCAGCCCACAGAACAGATTCGCTGATGAGTGGAGACTCAAACCCACGGTGCGCTCGTGGTCTGTCAACTTGTCCCCGTGAGTCGATCCACTGCTCTTGGATCACCATTCCATTAATGCACAGGAAAATATTCGAGTTACTCCTACAGAGCAAGGAGAACTGAAAAGGTCCTCCTCTCTCCATCCAAAAGGAAAATATTTAATTCTCAATCTTCAAGAAAGTCAAACAAGAGTAGGTGACCAAATTTATGCAAAGTTAACATTTATAATACCAAATAAGTATGATTAGATTAATTATTGAATATAATTTTGTAGTAAACTTTGTTGGGGATATAAATATTAATATTTTTTTTTCTTATAAACTTGACCAAAGTTAAATGAGTTATCTAAAACCTAGAATATATTTCTTTTATGGACGGAATGAGTACTAAGTTCCAAGCAAACGAATGAGGTGGCGATAGTATCGAGGGGTACTACTCACAATGCAGCACTATATACCATGTAGCCTAATCATATTTATTACCATCATATTTATCTTGACTTTTCTCGTGTGGCAAAGATATTTATGGAAGAGAAAAAAAAAAACAAGACTTCAAGTCTTATTTGTACTCTAAGTTCACATTGTCCAAGGTAATAAATAGTTTTAGAGTTAAACATGGTAGAGTCAAATCGATTGATAAAGTGTGCCCCCTCGTTGTGCTCACAGGAAAGTTAAACAAAAAGTCGAGATGATCAAATCGGATCATTGATAAAGTGTATACAAGACAAACATCACCACAATCAACATGAAACTTGAATGTCATAAGGTGCCTGACTATTACAAACATGGGCAAAGAAGCTCAATTAGAGAGTTTCAAATGTTAGTGGTAATAATGATGATATTATTTTTTGGCACGCAGAAACCATACAAAGGTTTCCATGGTTTTAGTTAGGATGATGCTAAAGTCCAGTCAACTAATTGTTCGATTAGGAATTTAGGATCTAACATTCTAGATACGGGGGCACCTTCTTTCTCTGCTTCCTCCGGTGGTTACCATGGTCCCTAAGGCATATACTCGTACCATGTAAACCATTCCAACTGAGCTCCTCTGCCCATGTAGCAAGCCCATCGGCAATATCGCAATATTTTCTATAATTCATCCTTATCTTGAATCTAGAAAAAAAAAATTTTATCACGTTTTCCTAATGTGCAGCCTGAAAACTTAAGGCACTCCCAATGAAGCATCAATAGTAGTTTCTATCTTTATTAAATAACTTATCAACTAAGCAAAATTATGATGTGACAACCTAATTAATGAGGAAAAAGAGAGCACAAATCCTAGAAATGGTTTCTCCAATCATGTCTACTCTTGACCTAATGCATAAAAAAAATATTAATTTACCATTGGGGAGAAACTACTAATTTCTATGGGGTTAATGCAACTCTCCCCCATTGGTGGAATTGAAAGAGAGAAAAAGAGAAAACAATTATTACTCAAAGACACTATCACTATGAAAAATGATTTCTATAAATGATTTCTTTTGCTATAGAAAAGATGTTAGTTTCTTCCATCGAGATCGCCCTTAGAAGCACATGCACCTAACAACCGAACAACATAAGAAATTAAGGAAGAAGAAGAAGAAGAAAAAGCTCCAAAACCATCAGATTTATATCCGATGAATGAGGATCATTGCCTAATTAGATGCAAAATTTTAGGCACCTGAAATATAGAAAGTCCCTTTTTTTAGCAGGGGTAGCTTACAACAGACGTTGAAATTGCAAAGGACCGATCTCCACGTCAGTTATTATGATCTATAAATCTATCCTTGCGTTTTCCTCAATTCCTCACGACAGTGCCAGTGCGTGGATGCTGTAATCAACTATGCCAACGCAGCTTCGGCGAGCCTCATCTGCTGCCGCGTACTCACACATCCAAAAGACGTGCATTGTTTTTGCTTAATTACGCACGCATAAAGTCCGGCGATCGAAAGCGACCAAGGCCTTGTTTAGATGCCTAAAAATTGTAACCGAATGTCACATCGTACAATTTGAAGACGTTTCGGTTTGTTAGTGGTAAATATTATCCTACCATGACGTAAGTAGGCTCAAAAAGAATCGTATCGCAATGCATCTAAACGTATTGTAATTAGTTTTTTTTTACCTACATTTAATACTTTCCAAACATATCTTTTGGTGTATTTAATGTGATGTGATGGAGAAAGTGGGAAAAAGGTTTGAAATTTTTGCCACCTAAACCAGGCCAGTGGCGGGACGACACGACTAAACTAATCCAGCCAGCCGACCTCGCTCGCCACCTTTCCTTCCTCTTTGCTTCCTTCCCTTCCTTCCTTCCAAATTTAAGTAGCCCATCGTTGGTAGGGAAATCTGTCACCCCACTCCCGTCCCTATCACACGCCGGCAATCATGGCAGCTCTCCTCCTCTTCCTCCTCCCGGTGCTCTCGCCGCCGGCCCGGCTTCGGCTTCGGCAATGCCGCCGACACCACCATCGTGCTCAAGGACGGCACCACCTGCAAGCTCTGCGCGTCCTGCGACAACCCCTGCAACCCGTCCTACTACCCGCCCCCGTCGTTACCTCCCCGGCGCCGGTCGTCACGCCCTGCCCGCCCACCACGCCGTACTATCCTTCACCCTCCGGTGGAGGCGGCGGTGGAGGAGGAGGCCCCATCATCTACACGTCCCCGCCTCCTCCTGCTGCTTCCGGCGGTGGCGGCGGCGTTGGTGGCGGAGGCTTCTACTACCGCCGCCCACCGGCGGAGGCTTAGGCGGAGGCGGAGGCAATGGTGGCGGCGGGTCGCAGCAGGGCGGTATGTACCCGACGCCGCCCCCGCCCAACCCGTTCCTGCCCTACTTCCCCTTCTACTTCTACAGCCCGCCGCCGCCGCTGCATCACTCCGGCGCCTGGGCCGTGACCGCCTCCTGCTCGTCGTCAGTGGCGACGCTGCTCCTCACCAGCTTACTACTCCTGCTGCTGTGGTGGTAGACACCGTGAGGGATCAGATCTACACTTCGATCTGCAGAGTGAGTCAATGCATGGCTGTTTCTTTTTTCACTCGCAGTATTACTAGAAGTGGTGATCCAATGCAACTGGCCGGCGATTCAATTGTGGCCTAGCTGTGTATTCTAGCAGTAAATTGTAATTGTAATTTTATACTACTTATTGGATTCTCTATTCTTCTCTCTTTGGGATTTGTCGGTCGGTATAACAAATTAAACTTGTAGCAAAGACTGTACAAGGAGGCAGCACCTGGTATAATAATAATAACGCTAGCATACTCTTTCACCAGAAAGATCGAATCGAACTGTTCATGATTCATGTCAAAGAATGGAGTTTGTTCATCAGTTTCAGCAACAAAAAAATTTGGTGTAAAATTTTGGGCAGCTTGAAGACGCTTTCGTTTGATGGTAAATATTATTCTCGTAATCCTAGGCTCAAAAGAATGTCTGCAATGTACATCTAAACTGTATAATTAGTTTAATTTTTACCTATATTTCGCTCCATACGCCGCTTTTCTGATGGAGTGAATTTTGCTAAACACACCCCAGCTTGATCTGATCGGTGTACTCCGTAGGTGTGCAGCCTGCAGCTGCTGATTGTTCTGAGATGTTGTCGTCTGGTAGTAGTTGCATCAGATTCAGTGCGTACTCCGATCTGTGGCGCTGCCAGCAGTACGCCGCCAGTCCTGTGAATCAGTGAATGTGATGACGCCCGCTGGCTGGGTGGCAACATTTCCTACCTCATCGGATGCCAAAATGCGTTTCTCTTCTTGCTTAACCTCTGTCTTTGGATATTGGAGTTTTGGCACATACTTACAGTATCTTATACTCGTCCACCGACAGTTGTGCACGTCCAGTGCCTACTTTTATTATACCCATTCTAAACAACAACTGTAGTGTATATTTTCGTCGTGAGGTTGGTAGATCTATGTGGCCAAGAAATTATGTATATAAATATAAATAAGGGGTGGAGCAAAATGTCTGGTCCCACAGCCACAGAGAAGCTAGGAAGAAAATGGAAGTGGAAGACACAATAATCTGCTTGCCTAGTCACTTTGGCAGAGAAACTCGAGACGCGCGAACGAGCAAGCATCCGAGCCGAGCGTGAAATCGGCCAGGTCCACCACCTCCCTCTCCGTGTGTTGTGCTGTGCAAATGCAAATGCAATGGCTGCCATGGAAATAAAATATTAGTAGCACACTGTTGTTACCTAGAAGGTGTAGTGTAGATCTAGAGGAACACATGCCACGCCATGACGCCAACATGCCCATGCCCATGAACCAGCAGCCTAGCTTGCACACGGTGTTCCTTCAGCTGTAGTACAGTGGCTTTTAAAAGGTGCATACTTCGAGTATAAGGGAAAGGTATTCGATCGAAAGCACCTTTGTTAGTTTTCTGGGCGGGAGGAGCTCGATGGATTTTCTTTGCAGTTTCAACTTTCACAAAGAGAGAGATGTGAAGCGAAGAGAAAAGAGAAGGAGAAAAGGTGCTGACTGCTGCCAAAGTTTACAG